>JAMKCH010078038.1:0-152289 GCA_023653785.1 Ophioderma brevispina | reverse complement strand
TTACTCACCCTTGGTGTTCTCCAAGTCTAGGTGAGTTTTGGATTCCTGACTTTTAGGAATCTAGATTCATGTGTTTGTGATCTGGCGGTTTTTGTTCAACATTTGGGCTGCAGCCTATCGGCCCCGCTCTAGAAACATTATGTTCCTCCTCCGACTGCTAGGTGCTAGTATGGTGTTGACTGAAAATATTAATTAACGAGGTGAAGCCTGAGTTTCAGTCAACATTGGTGTAAAGGAAATCAGCTCAGTGTAATGATTTATTCAAAAGCACATTATGGTTTTATAAATATATAATGAGCCTTGGATTTCCTTTCCAATTTGATTTCCGCTTCCAGCCCGACCCACAACATGTAATGTTTCTGTGTCGTCTGGGTCAGGGCCAAACGGATGAGAGAAGAGCAAGGGTCAACCGGGTGTGACCTGGGGTCACGGGTTGGGACCATTCTGGTTTTAAGTGGGGTGTTATAGGTATTTTGGGGCATTCCAATTCTCAAAAAGGAAATGCATTTGTTTCAGTCAAAACATTAGAAAGGAAATCAGGATTCAGTTAGATTATAAACATAATGTGTTTTTGACTAGTTGTCTATTATGGACCCATTGACCTAGTGCATTGTTGATGTGACAATCATGTACACATAAATGTTTTGGTTTTTCCACTGTCAAGTGTTACAATTTTGTGCGGTATTGCTATAAGTGCCTTTTGTGTATGCCTATGAAATTTAGTTATGAACAGGTTGCTAGCTTTGCCATCATTTAGGAGACATTTTAAGATTGCCATTCAAATGTCAGTAAAAATTAGATAATTAGAATATTATATTGAAAGGGTGGAGTTACAACATTCTGTATCATCTCACAGTTAAAAAGGGTGGGATCATGATTTTTCAGGTCATCTAATGAATGCGAAAGACCTTTTTAGGTCTTCGGATGAAATCAAAGAGATCTTATGGCAGCAGGATTCTAGGTGTGTAGTGAATGTGTAAACTTTGGTATCCACTTTGGGTTAAGGGATAAGCAGGGTTTGTTGGTTTTGTGTGTGTTTTATAACAAAGTTGGGAATTTTAAGGGTAGATAATTAGGTTAAAAACGCGTGTTTTTTTGTTTTTTAAAATTGTGTGTTAGGCTGCTTATCCCTTTACACTTTAAAAGGGTGATCTAACTTTTTGTGCAGTGATGGATCCAGTTCATACTTGGAATACATTAGAAGTGGTCTTACGTAGGGTAACATATGAGGAGGTCAAAGGTGACGGTCATTAGGAGTACGTAGGGTAATATATCTATGCTTGGTAGACACTTTGGTTAAAATGTCTTAGGATTTTTAGTGCAGGATGAATCAGTTATAGTGGTATGCTTATACATTAAGAAAGGGGCTTGTGTGGGTAACAGATAAGCCTCACAAGTGTCATTCAGGGTCACTTAGGGTTCATTCAATTGTTGTACACATATTCTTGACCACATAATCGGATGACCTTTTGGGACCGCTGTCCTATTGTAAAACATTTTCATGAAGGAAACAAATAAAGACCCCCCAAAAAAGTAACGCAGCTTGTCTAAATATCCATCAGTTTACAAAACCATTAGTCTATGCACAAAAACATAACATGATATCAAATAGTCTGTGTTGTTCTGCAAATTTTGACACCTTCTTGCTCCATGGTGATCAATATCGCAACACATGTCCATTTTACGAAAATGTGTCACATTTTCAAGTTGGCACGAAGAATGATTACAAGGTAAAATACACAACCATGCATATGCCATAAATTAAGTGGACACACACTTCACTGAAGAATGCGTCTTTTACTGAATGGCAATCAATATGGCTATACCTTTTATTGCACTTTTAAAAGGGAGGCTTTTCTTATAACTGGGTATTGTGTTGGCAATATTGATCGCAAGGGGCAGACAAGGTATCAAAAATTTACAGAAGAAAACGAACTATGGAGCTATTTTATGTTTTCAGTGCCAAAGACCAATGGTTTGTACCCTATGGGGGTATTTAGACAGGCTGCGTTACTTTTTTGGGGGTCTTTACTAGCTTACATTTTGTTTTGTTGTAGTGTATGGACCAACAACAGAAGCAGACCATTCCATTCCAAGGAGGGAAGATCCTGGGTGACTTTGAGGGCAAGCTATTTGTAGCATCTAACAAAGAGGTCTATGGATTAGTACCAATACCAGTTGATAAGCAGGTAAGGGTAGTGGTACCGACTTCAATCCTTTTTAGGTATATTTGTCTCAGGTAGCATGTATACAGTATGGCTCAGATGTTTTGATATTAACCTCCTGGGACCGTTCCCCACTTGTGGTAACCTATGTGTTACTAACTCATGCGCATGTCCTTCATAAACAGACTTTCATACCAGTTACACAGTGATTTAGACAAAGGGGGCCTCAGGCATAATAACTGCACAACAGATTTACGACTGAGTTTCGGGAATGAACCCCAGGGGCACACCAAGTATGTCGATATCTCGATTGCTATTACAGAACAACCATTGATAGCACTCGGAACCCAACAAAATAGGTGCTTCTATCTCATGTAAACCATACAACAATTCATTCAGTAATTTCGAGTGGCTCTTGTATGATATTACCTCCAAGTAACGAATCAAAATAGTGTTATGGTACAGTGGCCCATTATAAGATTCAAGTAAATTGTTGAAAGGTGACTTACAGTACTCTTGTACTAATTAAAATTGAAGATCTATGGCTCATTTAATTGTAAAATTTTAGGACAAATTGACCTCTAAACTTAAACCATTCGGAGAAAGTTCAGGTCATACAGGTCCGTCTGCACAAGAAGTTTTCCAAAATTCACAGGTATTCACATTTTTATCCCCCTTGGCTTGAAAAGTAATGGGGTTTGCGATGACGTTGCATGTCCGTATGTATATGTATGCCAGTTTTTCATGTTCTCCTTCAAAAAAGTAAGTCAATTTAAACCCTATTATGTTTTGAGAATCATCCATCCTATACTATACAAATGTTGGAACCAATAAAAAAACAACCTTCTCAATAATCTACGCTCTCTCGAAACGTTGGTGTCCAAATACTTCCAACACTTTGGATCAATCCCCCTTAATTCATTGAATTTAAACAGAACGCCATTCCTAATCAGCTTTTTCGTTTTATGTCTGTTGCCCCTGGTAACGAGACAGTATTAAGCGGCAGAGCACACGAACCTAGGGAAACCCGTCTTGGTATTCATTACGGGGCACGCCATGTTCGTCGAATAACACGGCATAATGCGCGTGACGGCCAAGGATTCGTGCTAATTACGCACACGGAAGTAGGTAGCGTGTGCAAGGAATTCCGGTCATGTCATGTCAATTTGCCTCGATCATGTCAAGGACGAGTTTGTTTTTATTTACCTTGCGTGGATGGCTATTCTTCTGATGGTGGAAGTAGATTTTCAACAATAAATGGATTGATTAAAGGTGTGAAGGTGCCCAATACCAAATTTCTTGGTATCGCTAGAGTTGAAAAAAATTGGGCTCGATGCAATAGCTTGACCAATAAATATTTAGTATTGGACTTAAGAATCCAATTTTATCCAGGACTTGGGGGTAAGGTGGGGGAGGGTTTCTTCAATAGGATGATGTCAAAGGTTCATAGACCAAGGTCAAATGTCATCTGAGGTCGTGTGTGTGTGTGTCTGTCTGTGTGTCTGTCAGTTGGTTTTCGTTTTTTCATGTCTCCTTCAATAAATTTAAGTCCGATTACCACAAGACTTGGAGTTACGGTGCAAAAGGGGTTCCTTCATATGGGGATGATGTCAAAGGGCAGGACCAAGGGAAAGGTATGGAGGTCTTGTTCCAGAATGCCATCTTGCCAGGGGATGACACGAGCTTACTTGCTTTTGTAATTTTCTTCATAAAGTACAAAGTTCACAGATTGAAATGAAAATTTCTAAAAACAAATTCAAAATATCTCCTGTGGAAAATATTGTGTTCGGTGGGACTAACTTACACTTAGACCAGGTTCTAACTTTAGACCCAGTCTAACTCGTTGTGTAACGGGTCTAAAAGGTCAAGAATTTGATCACTAATAAAACTTGTGCCCTGAAACTCAATTTTTCTGAAGTTAATCAAATGTTAGGTGTCTAAAGATAGCTACTCTTTTTCTCATTTACCTGTGAAATTTTAGGGGTTGAAAGGTGTTGTTTGGAATTTATGAGTGAAAACGTGCCTATTGGTTGACCGATCACATTTTAGCTCTCCACATCAAAACGGATGAAAATGGTGTGAAAGTTTGCAGTTGGAATATTAGGGACAAGGTCAATAATCAATATGGAAAACATATCTTTAAATCGCACCATCGCCTTTCAAATTGCAATTAACCATTTCAACATTGCAAAAAATTCAGAAAAAAATGAGCAGTTGTGTGTTTTAATAACAGTTGATATGGCTTGAAATCTTCCCTGTATTTTGCCTAACTCAGGTGCAAGCTTTACTAAATGATAAAGTAGTAGAGGAGGTCCCTCACATAGCCACAAATCAGGAAGATGGCACTACAAAGGAGCAGTACACTGGTAGGTGGTCAATTTTGTCACCTGGGACTAGAGAGAAAGTTTGGTTAAAGCAAGAAGAGCACCCCCAATTTTCAACATTTGATATTTTGGCCACAGTTATGGATAAGTTGTGAGGTGATGTGGAAAATCCGCCACGGGCGCGCAGGACAGTTTTGAAAAAATAAAGAAAAATACCTTACAGCTGTTCATGATTTAATTGATTTTTTGTAGATTGTAAAAGGCAGAACTCTTGATATGTGCATCATAAGAAGAAAGAAGTAAGTTATGGAAATGTATATTTCAAACTTGCAATGATAGTCAAAAACTCAATATAAATTTTGCACATGTGGCGGGTTTTCCAGATGCATCACAATTGTTAGGAAACTATACCTGTGAACGAGAATGCTCAAAAAATGCGTATTTAGCATAAAATAGCAATTTCTGCAAATGAATTGTGGATCCAGATTGTACTTAAAGGGCAGAGCTCCAAATGCTAATTGGGTCCGTCCATGATGAAACAATGCCCCTCAAGAAAATGACCTCTAACTTGACTTTCATGAACCGACGGACCGTCTACAATGGATAAGCGTAGAAACGTACATGACAAACAGTAGTTCTTGGCTATTTTTTTTTTTTTTTTTTTTTTTTTTTTTTTGTTTTTTTTTTTTTTTTTTTTTTTTTTTTTTTCATATTGGAAGGCCGTTTCCAACAGCCGTTGATATTTCGGAGATCTTTGATATTAATTATCTAATACAAATTGCAACACATGGACATTTTCAGTTTAAACAATTAACAGGTATCTTTACTAGCCAGTTACTAAGCAACCGTGTAAAAATCTATTTTTGGAAAATTGGGGCGGATCTTCAAAAAAAAATGTGCTATATGACTTAATTACGGAGCCATGGATAGAGGGGTATTGTTCATTTGTGCTGCATGGAAGTCCATGGTTCAATACAATAGGCCATTTATCATACACGAGTCACACGGAGAGGTAGGTATTTTCTTGTACGATCTAATGCTGGCTGAGATTTTCCTATTTTCTACAAACACAGTGAATGACCAAAGAATACTTTTGTTGTGAATCTATATGATCTTAGAATTTATATTTTTTCCAATTATCAGTTGTCAAACGTCTTTAAAATAGGGTCTTTTTTAATTTAAAAAAAAAAATTTGAGTAGAATGATAATATTTTAAGATGAATTTTGACTTACGGTGGTAAATTCCTAAGAGGTGCTCTTTCCATCATAACAAATAAACCTGTTTGGTTCTCCAACAGATGTTACGTTCGTATTCAGCAGCAACGGGCTTTATAGAACTGTCTGAGTTTCACTACAATGAAGCGGGACAACTCTTCAAAGATGGACAGTTAGATATCAGAGAGGTAATCACACTTTTACTATTGTGAACTTTTACTATACACTTTCGAATTGCTTGGAAACTTTTGAAGTGATATTAAGTTTTAACCTTCGAAAAGACATTTTAAATTTCATTTAAAAAAATTACAGATTTTATACACTGCTATCATGATGAAATAACATTAAGATCTGATTCTTGAGTGCATGGAGTACTTGATCTGTGCATCATGTGATCACACTAGGACCTTGTACAGTGCACATACCAGTGATAAACAAACAACCTGCCTTGGTGATAACCCAAAAGAAAAGTCGTGGTTCTGAGTTTGTGTTTACATCTTAACAATATTACTTCAGAGACCTTAATACATTTCATAGCATCCCTAACCGTGTGTCTGACCAGCACAGTCATGCCCATCCATGTAGCCTTTGTGCAGGTCCCTCAAATGCTATCTTTTATGAATGTGATTATAGCTGTTGTGTGGTAAACAGTCAGGGCAGCCAAGAAACCCCAAATTTAGATGTCATCATTGTTAAGGGGTTTGACGTGTGATTTGTTTACGCGGCAAGCTTGCTTTACACCTTCAGCATTCTGTTGGGAGCCCAGTATGGACAAATGGAAGATTTTAGTTTGAGCGGCGACGGATATCATGCGAAGATACGTGGGATAACTGTTGCGTTTGTTTTCGGTTATTAAAATCGCGCATCTCTTCGCCTGCGTTTCTCTTTGCGCATTGAGAATGTGGCGCGGAGGTTTCTGCCCCAAACAAAGACGGCCAATTGAAAAAAGTGTTAATTTCAGTGGTTTTCGGCGGGTAATGGAAAAAGTAAGTGGTGACCCCCATTTTTTATTTCAAAAATTTTGAAGAATTTAAAAAAGGGCCTTTTTAAAAATTTGAAAATTACAAATTTTATTGCAAGTTTATTTTGGGGCGATCCAAACGTCAAATTTTAACTTTTTCCCATAGATTGCGTGGTTTAACAAAGTGACAACATCCCTCTTTTTGTGTGGGCTAAGCTCACAAACAAAGTCGGTGACCCCCATTTTTTATTCAGATTCTAATCAGCCCGTTGTGAAATACCATAGATATGAATTATAGACAAATTTTATCGAGTAGACAACTAACACGTCAAACCCCTTCAATACGTAGTATGTAGAAAACCAAAGTTTTAAACCCAGTTGTACCGCAGACAGGGGTGGGCAAGCATTCACCCAAAATGATACAGCAATTCTGCTTTGTAAGGATTTATTGGAGTAAAAGATAATTGAACGGAATCCCTTCCTAACATCAATATGCTAGAGATGGCCCGCCATTAGCTCTCCAACGACGCCCGTGTAGTAATGTATCTTCTTTTTTTCTACCAGGGTAACCATCCACCCTCCTCAATCGGATTTCCTCAGAAACCCGATGGGGTGACTGTTTAGCTGCCGACAATCCAGCCCTGGGACAGGTAGTTTTCATTTTACCCAGGATACCAGAAGCAGGCTCTCAAAGGAACCTGACCTAACACTGGAAAACCTGACCACAAAAAAGTGAATCTTTAAGAAAATTATGATTTTCTTATATATTATAAATCAATATTTTTCCTATTCCAAACATGGCAACACCACTGTACTGGTCATTTCTCATTTCTTTTATGATGATACGGACAAGTACAGATCATTATGGGTCACAGGAACACCTGGAACCACCATTTCAAAGTGCTATTGGTTTGTGCTTAAGGCTTGTTTGCTGTAATCTAGTTTGATTCCTTTTGGTGAGCTTAGCCCCATCATGTGGTGGTACATGCGTTACCAAGTGATTTTTGAAGAAGAGACACAACTTGGAGGTACAAACAAAGAGCCCTGGTGGCTGATAATCAAGTGTGATGATTATGTATCACCTTTAACTTCTTTAGCCTGATGTTGATATCTACATGCATTTCAAAGCCACTATCATTTTTTTCTTCACAATAGTAAAAACACTTCCGCAACTTGGTCATATTGAATTTTTTCATTGCTGTATATTTAATTTGTCACTTTAAAGGTGCAACAGAGTTTTGAGTGCACCCAAATATTGTTTCGATATTAGACACTCAATATACTTCTTACCTTGTATTTGGCTATAGAAAATGTCCTTAAAATGAAAGAAAAAAGTATTTTTGCTTGTTCATATTTTCAATGTAAAAACCTAGCTGAATTTCGTATTTGCTCCTATACAAATTAGAAATTTCACAATTTTTGTTCCAAAGAATATTTCTCAGCTTAAGCTCTTTCAGATGGGGGTATTATTGACAAAAAGCCTTTACATCAGGGGAAACATACTTTCAATTTTTTTAATGGACACCTGATATTGAAATCTCTTGTTGCATCCTTTAAGCCGTGTGCCAATTTGAATTCAACCCCGGTTATATAAAGAATGTTTTAGATGAAGTAGCATTTCTCTGTTCTCTACAGCTGATCAGCCTGTTTCCCAATCTCTTGCCATCCACATCAAGTTTCACTCGTTCCATTCCTCCACTCCACCAATTTTGTTGCGAAATCTCTCCAGGTCTACTCCGCGGTGACATCACACGGCTTATCAGAGTGCACGAAATGCCTGGTGCATATCTAGAAGAGATTAGAGATACCAATTTGGGAGTCTAGGCAACAGAGCTGTAAGTTTATACAACATTTTTTTAATGTCAATTGGAAATGGTGCTTTTGCCATGGGAATTGATAACGAGATAGAAATTTTTTGAAGTAATACAATTTGTGGATAAGTAATGATAGTCTAGGTTTCATCCGAAAAGATCGACTTTGTGAGCTTCCGATAATGTCATGGCCATTTTTGTTTGAGAGTGTGACCTCTAGCTTGTACATGAACATATAGTACCTGGTTGTGCATCATTTTAACAATGATTGGCCATCATTGCATGATTTTGCCATCATAACTTTTGCTGCCACTTGGGGGGGGTTATACTGGTATTTAATCTGCTCAGCGCCCCTCTAATTTGTCAGAAAAAGCATGGCCGCCCAATCATTTGTCACTCAAACAGGAAATAAGTTCCCCAATTTCAAGAATCCTTCTATTGAGTCATAGCAGTAGCAGTGACTTACTGTTTTCAACTGTAGACAAAGCCTGTTTGCCATTTTCATGACTTTATCAGACTCCTTTGAGCTTAACTACATTAACTAACATTAGACAACAGGTAGTTCATGTGATGTCATCGCAACTATATTGTAGATTGGCTCTTCTATCAGAAAGCCTTTCTAATAATTTAATCCAAATTATCTCTTAGGAAATATACATCTCTAATGAAGTTGTATGCAGAATCACAGCCCGAGAAATTAACTGAATTGGTGTCGTCGGAGAACTGGTGTGGTACTTCCTGAGGTAATAGAAACACTGGAACGACATCAGCGTATCATGCCTTAGGATTGCTGTATAGGTACCACACAGACAACGACAAAGCCACTGCAGTTATGGGCAAGGTTAGTTGGGATACAAATCTCATTTATTTAAAACAAACTGAACCAAATGGAATGGTAGAAAATGGCAGGATAAATGATAGTAGATATTAGTAATAGTGAAACGGTTATTGCAGTGTGGGCAAGATTGGTTATATTGCAGTTTTATTTCACCAGAGAACAAAATAAATCAAATTATGGAGGGAAGAAAAAAGAAACATTTCGTCTCATAGTGTGCAAAAGAGTTAATCCAGATTTTTTTGTTTTGAGTGTTGGGCAGAAGAAAGGGCAGTACAAAATATTACTAGCGTGGTTATTCCACAGCAATTTTAAAAATATTAATTTTGCCGTGGCGGAATGAAAAGATAATGATTTTGACAGCTTTCACCAAAATATTTCAAATCAATTAATGCTAGTGTGTAGATTTTAACAATTACATTGGCCATTTTCTATCTCTTATAGTGTATATTGGACAGTTATAATGGAATTTAGAAAATAATAATAGAGATACATGACATAACATCCCTGCATGAATTCTAACTCTCATAAAATAGTAAGCATGTCAAGAGTGGAATACGAAGTTGATTATTGCAACATGGCTTTGTGCATTTATATTTTTTTTTGCAAATATTACAGGATAGTAGATGGCGAACTCAAGGACGAGAGTTTTCCCGGTTTAGATTTTGTAGTAGAATTTCTTGCCCGGTTGGTAAGTAGTCTAATTGCCAGAATATTTTGAAAGATTAAGAATTATGTCGTCAGCTGCCACAACAATACAAATGATTTTCAACACTTTCAACATCAAGGTTAGAAAAAAAGGAGAAGATATCGGTAGTTCCCACAAGCATTGCTTGTTTTTTTTACAGTGGAGATATTCGTACAGGTGGTCGTGTGAATCGTTAGAGATAAAAACATTTTGAAAATTGCAACTTTGTGCTCAACTGTGAATTTAGCCATGTTTCACTCCTAACCATTCACATCATTACCTGTACAAAAAACTGCCTTTGGAAAGCAATGCATTGTGGGAAGCTACTGAATTCTTCTTGTTAGAAAAACACCATAATACTGTTATCATATTGTACTGATTGACCATCTCTTGCTGGACGTACTGTAATTCTGCTTAACATGACAAAAATCTGCATAGATATATTTAATAGATGAATGGGCTTCAATACAGAGCAAAGCTGATCGATCTTTGGCAAAAACACATCCAGGGGCTGTTCCCTACTATCAAATCTACTGGTTGCCCATTGTCAGGGAAATTGGAAAGGGAAATTAAATATAAAACTCCTCTTGTATGTTTGTAAGTGTTTTGACTGATTGGTACCTATCTCACGCTCTGCTTCACTTTAATACTGTTTTTGCTGGTCGGTAGACCAGCCAAGTAAGAGAAAAAATCCGGTATATGACTAACTGACTGACTCCGTGCCGATATGAAAGTTGTTGCCTATGCCGATCATTTTAACGTCTTGACAATTTCAAGAACAACTTATTAGCCTACCTCTTGAAAAGCTACAGATGGTGGGCCGTGCGTGATCGCGCAAGGAAAAAGGATTTTAAGGCTACTATAATCGTTTTACGATTATAAATACAATACAAGAATAAAGCTCTTACAAATTCCAATTAAAAACCGTCAAGTACCAAGCACCCACTTGAATTTTAGAACAGAGTATTAAAGTGCTAATTATAGTCGAACTGGGCATGCATAAATGTGTCAGTTGGGCGTATATGGGTGCATTATTTGCAACACTGTCAAGGGGGCCCGACTCCAACTGGAAGCAGTAACGACGCTGGTCGATTCGTCCCAAAACCAGTTCGGTACCATGCGAATTCGGAACTCAATATCAATTACGAGTCCCAGTCAGTTCGGCTCACGCCAATTCGGCCCCACGGTAATTCGGTCCCATTAGGGAAACGCGTTGTTAAACAATAACGGGTGTAACCCACTTAAAACCTTGGACTAACATTTATTACGAATAATGATCATACTTAATAAGGAATTTTAATTGTGATAGAATGTAAAAACAATCATGAGTATCATTAGAGTAGACCCATCATGGAAAACTTAGCTCCGTCAATTTGGATAATTGTAGGCGTGTTTTAGTCTATTGTACCCGTTCGTTTTGCAAAATTATAATTAAATATTTTTTTTTTATTTTTTTTTTTTTTTTTTGCTAAATTAATATTTTAAGCATGGAAATCTATAAATAAAGAAACAATTGGTTCATTTGAGAATAAATTTAGCATTAATCATCTTACCTTATTGACATTGTGCCTTATTGGAAAGGAACGAGACAGTATACAGTATGAATTGTGTGTGCGAATGCAAAAAAAACAGAATTATATTTTTGTCATGCCTTTTTGTGAACAATAATGTAACAATATCAATTTAGAGTATTATTTATTGGCGTTTTGTTTTACACTTAACAGCAGTGGCACACGCGGACGCGGTTCATCCAACAATAGGGGAAAAGCAAAAAATGACAACAAAATAATTTATATTGAAACAAAGAACTGTAAACATCTTTGGTGGTAAATGATGTCCGTATTTATTGTGTACTACATACTACCTGTATTAGGATACATTTACTTCGATCACCCAAAATTAGTACTGTGACTTTCACGGTGTGCTTAGTTCCCTATAGTGTTCTCTAGTCTACTGTGTAAAGGGCCCTTGGGATTTAACGAGCTCGCATAAGCTAGGCACATTAGATTGTAACCAGTATTGTATACGAACTGAAAAATACGGATGATGATAATTACATCGATGAAAGCCCAGGTAAAATTCATTCAGACCATTTTTGACCACTAGCCACTCTGAAAGCAAAATGTTCCTCGATTGGGAGGACTCGCCAATAGGGGGGCTACTATTAAAACAAGGGGAAAAAACGACTAAGATTTCCGTGTCCACAGAAGTCGCAGAAAGAACGTAGAAAAGGCACCAATATCACAAAATGCCAAAAATAGATTAAAATTGCAGTGTGTTTCATTGGGGTCCGAATTGGCATGGGGACCGAATTGAAGGATATGAGGCCGAATTGGCAAAAATATTTTACTGAGACCCCGGAAAGTATGTGTTTTTCCATTGGGACCGAATTGGCATGGGACGGAATTGAGTGGGACCGAATTGACCAACGAGAGACCGAATTGACTAGAGTCCGAATTAGCAATGGACCGAACGGACTGGGACCAACAACCGTGGATTAGGAAAACGGCGGAAATATTTTACCGTAAGATTTGTAAAGGGTGTAAACAATATTCTTGGACTATCATGTGAGATGGAAAGAAGGTAATTTCATCTTGACTTTATGTGCGATGAAAGAAGGTAATTTCAATCTTTTCGGCGTTATGGCACCTCAAAATTGGCTTTTATGATGGACGAAGTTTATACACGTCGTCATCTGTCAAACTTGCTTAGCCCATTTTTGCACGCCACTGTTTTCAATTAAGAAGTCCATGAGATGCCTCTTTTCTTGACAGTTGCATTTTCGCGAAATTGGGGCAAATTTTGAAACAATAACTTATCTAGTCCCAACTTGGCAAACCTTCTGCAGTAGATCTGATTTATGTACTTTTGGAGCGTTTTTGATTGCATTTTTGATCAAAATAGAATACCCAAGTATGCAAAAAGGTAAACAAACCAAATAAGAAGTAAAAATGATTATATAAATGTTATGCAGTTCGTGGAAATTTGTCTGACCCTAGATTGTAGGCATATGATTTTTTGGGTAGACTTGACTCGGCTCCATGCCAGTCTCTGTGATTGCAAAAAGGCACTGTCAAAGTGATAAATGTGTGTAGAACTAGAAACGATATGGAATAACCAAATTGGTCCCATAAAAATATTAACCTATCAGAATAGTTCACAACCGTGGTTTACTAGGCCAGGACTCAGCTAGGCAAAAAAAAAAAATTATGATGGCGTAACTTGACGACCCTAAAATTAGGCCCGACCTACATTGTTAAAAACAAAAACAAAAAAGCCTCATTCAAACTGGAAGTACATGACCCATGAGTACAAACGTGAATATGGCGGCCCGCAGGCCTAACTCGTTGAGCTTGTTGGAAAAATATGTGTGAAAAGTATTTTTCAATGCATTTTAAAGCGCTGAATCACATATTTTGGTGGGAGATTTTGTACAGAACGTGTGTGATGAGTTCTAGCAGGGACTATAGACTGGTCAATTTATAACATATCCTGCCACTGCCCAACAACAAGTGGCCCGAAGTTTCATAGTAATTGCCAACTTCTTAAGTTTTCACTTAAAACCTACAGGATTTTTTAAAGGAAGGTTACAGAGTAACCTCAGGTGTTTTTACCCCTACATCTGTCCTAGGCCTACCTCCATACCTAAACCAACTTTGTGCTTGTATTCAGGAGACGGACAGCCCACACAAAATGGTCAAAATTTAACCAATATGGCGTCAACCAAAAATACATGCCCTTTTGTTTTCAGCTGCCATTTCAGCTATGTAGAGCCTGTCAATTGTACTTTGAGTTCTGTTGGGAACTAGTGACACTTTATTACCATGTGAAAATTAAGTGTAGCAGAGAGTGCAAAGTGTCACGTGTTTCAAAGACACCAAAAACAGGAGAGAATTGGTGTCTTGAAACAAAATGACACCTTTTACCTAAAACCTGATCAACCATTGCAAAATATAAGGAAAAGATAGTGTTAGAACCTGTTAATGTTGTATTCCAATATGTCTGTATGCAACGTGTCATTTTAAACCTTAAAAAATGATCTACATAAAGTAACACAAAATTCAAAAATCAGTCACGTGCAAGTGCCCCCTTTTGATGTGACCCATCACATATACATTTTTCAATAACCGACCAGCTATACTAGCTACAGCTAGTCTTGTTTCCATTGTAGCCACCACAATGCAAAGGGCAGCGATTGCCTGTGCAAATGTTGCTTCCAAGTGAAATGAAGCTAATTATTTGTACAACAATTAAATTTATGGTATGTTATTATTTTTTCTTCACATGTACAACACAATTTTGCTACAGATTAACAGATCATGAGTTAGTGTGGAGATACGTTCGTGGCCTTACAAAAAGATCCTGAAATGGGTGTCAAGGTAAGAAAACTGTCTAGAAACATCGGATAAAAAAGCATGCATGTTTTGTGTGTACTTCCAGCACAAACATACCTGAGCTTTCAAGCTACTTTCATATTATACAGAGTAAACCACCGTGATGCTTACCGACATTTAGTTTATAATGCCACACTTGTGGATATAAGCGTTCACCCAATTTGAGAGTGAAACATTTCCTACTACTGGCTGTGTTGTTTTGATGGCAATTACTTTAACAGTTTTAGGTAATCGTGATTGAAATACAACTTTTTGCAATCAGAATATTGAGAGGGAATGTTGGCAAAACGATTCAGCTATCACTTTTTACCATGGTCCAGTAGAACCTTTGAATGGGCCATTACTTCATATGAATTTTGTTTTATAACAATATGATAGTATTTAATTCTTGTAACATGCAACATATCCATTGAAGTGCTCGGGATGCTGCTACAGAGCTTCCAAAGGTGAGTTCATACTTCATCGGCAGATGTATGCAGAGGTTAGCCTTACGACAATGCGTTTTTTACACTCGCGTATATTCATGCATCCGGCGCACAAAACATGTTCGAAAGACTTGCATCAGCCGACGTCTGCTAATGAAGTATGAACCGATCACAAGGCTGTACAACAACAACGAGAAATCCAGAACGGCAAGGAAAGACTTATGGAAAGAAGTCAAATTTAAGATGCAGGAGGACACCGAAGTTATTGGAGAAAACCTTGCGAGAACAGGTATGGATGGAGAGCTGAATTAGTGTTTGAGATGGATTTGTGTGGGGCAGAACCTGGGCTGCATTGCTGAAAGGAAAGCTTATGACTGCTGCACCAACCTGCCTTGATCCATGCTCACTCTTTCAAGTTACTCTATGGGTGCTCTGGTTTCCTGTTGCATCTAAGGTTAGATGTCTTGTGAGTGCAACAAATAAAGTGCAATAGCTGCATGTGATACATCTGTGTGCTGCCATGTATTAGGATAACTCAATTATCTTCCTTGAGTCAGCAACTCTTGAAATGGTTCTCTGTTCTTGAACTCCCTAAATGCAAAGAGTGAATTTCCTATTCTAGAGTGACTCAGGGCCCATCTGAAAAGAGTGAAAATTCACAATTTCAAAGAATACTGTTTTGGTCAAATACTCTGATAATTTATAAAATGATTAAAATGTATTTTGTCAACTTATCAGATTAATAAAATTGACCAAAAAGTATTTTAGAAAGGTATAAAATTTCACTATTTGGAAGTGGGCCCTGTAGTCACTCTAAAGAGTGAAATTCACTCTTTGCATAGAGAGAAATGACTGTCGCATGAGAACCATTTCAAGAGTTCCTGACCAAAGACTTGGCAGAATGTATGTTGATGGTAATTTCTGACAAAAGGAAGCTATTGCACTTATGACCTAGTTGCACTCACATTACAGATGTCTTCCATAAAGCTGTTGAGGATTGTTTGGTTATCTTGATGTGCTGCAGCACCTAACAGGCAATCTCCTTAAATTGGCCCATAATACAGGACAAAGCCAAAAGGCAGCTATCTGATAGTAACATTACATGAGTATCCAATTGAAATGCTGCCTATGCTTTTTCCATATTCACTTGAGTTACAATATGCTCAACACCAAGGACACAGTTCAGTGGTTTAAATTATACATAAACTGACCTTATGTGATCCGGGTATCATGTATCATACCCAAAAAAACCGGGGTATATTTTCTAAAGACATTGGTGAATGAAAGCTACTTAACCTGTGCCAAGGGAATTGAAATTTTTACTAGCTTATAGTGATTATGGCTACATCCAGGATATTGCCCCAACAGGCTGTTGCAGAGTCCTGAGAACCTGTGGGGTTGATAAGTTGCATGTATAGAAACTTAATTTTTAATGTGGATATGAAATGTTTACTGTTGACTGTGTGTGTGCATTCCAGATCGTCATGATAGACTCGACGTGAGCCGGTAAGTGAGGGATGAGGCCGCGACCCCATCATAGACTATCTCCATGCCTACCCTAAAGGAGTCATCCGATATTTAGAGCACCTTGTATTGGTCAAGAAGCAAGCTGGAGGTAAAGTAAAACCTTTTGAGTTTTTCACACCGCTATACTTCAAAGGTTTGATCCACATTGCTATAGTTTACTGCACCGTGGTAGACTATCTCCATGCCTGCCTTAAAGGAGTCACAGATAGTTAGAGCACATGTCTTGTCAAGAACTGGAGGTAAGTAACTTTCGTGTTTTCACAACGCTGATACTTTCAAAGGTCCAATGCACATTGTTATTATAGTTTACTGCACAATTCAAATGTTAGTCTTTTTCTCATCTTGAAAGTGAGAAACCTTTTTTTTAATATATTGCTTCGCACTTAATGCGGAGGGCACAAGGTGAATATGTTGTAAATGAACCATCATGGTGACCGTACTGCATATCCTGGTTACCAATCAATACTCATGTCTATGTTTTGTTGATTCTCTCAAATCTAAAGTTAGGTGTTCTATGCGTAGGTTCAGGTTATTTTCAGTAACAGGTCAATAAGCTATCACCTAGCTGGAACCAGATTAATTATGTATAGGAAAAACCCAACTACATTAGACTGGTTACCTTATATATAGTCATACCAGATTTGTCCAGACCAGGGCCGTACGCAGGATTTTTTGGGGAAAAATGACCCTAACCCCCCTTAAATGGTCCTTTTTTGAACGGGTTTTGAACATTGTCATCACCAAAAAGTGGAATTTTGTCATATTTTCCCTAAATTTGGGACTCCTGTTGAACACCACTAAATAAACTAGGTATACCGGACGACGTCAGTGCCGAGTCAGTGTTGGCGTCCGGAATATGGCCCTTGCCTAACTAAATGAAGAGTCACAAAATGTTGAGAGTTTTGTCTTTAAATGAAATTTGAAATTATCATAATGTGTGGACTAGTAAACAACCATTGGGTGGTTTAAATAAGAAATTTTGTCTGTGCCATTTTTGTATAATTTCTGAAGGTTTGGGGAAAAACTGTACAATTTTAGTTTCTTAAGTAACACTCAACTATGGCGTTGGAACGTTTTTAAAAACATGCAAATCTTTCGAAGGCTCGGTAGCTAAAAAAATCAGCCTTCATCATATGACTTTTTATTTTGGTGAAAGGTTTATGGTGCTAATCCTAAAACAAAATCAACGTTTTGAAGTAACCAGTCGCTTTATAGCCGCGAACGATAAATTGATGTTTGGTGAGAGGTCATTTTGTACACAAGTTGGCATAAATCCCGAGCATTGTTCACAAGGATCGTGGGTATCTTTCATGACTTTAGAATGATGCAAGTGCAAAGAAAAATGGGAAAGCATGAGCCCATAAGTTAACCATGGATCATTTTTTATTTGTCCTGCCTGATATAAAAAATCAATGATGAGCAAAGATTCTGAGTTATAAATAGACCTAAGCCGATCAACATTCAAGGCAGTTCAGTTTCAACTGCACTTTCCTGTCCTTATAGCAGCACACACTTCTATCCATGATGTGATGTGATTGATTAGGAATTTTACTGCAGTGGTAATCACAGAAGAAAGTTGTACAGGAATGTGTTTTAATATTCACCAAAAATTACTATTAAAAAAATTGCAGATAATTGGGTGCTTTTAGGCCACTTTGGGTAAATACACCCAATGTAAACTGGAATTGGTGCTTTTCAGGTCTCTTCTGCTGGAATCTGCCCAATGCATGTGATTTGGGTGGATTATTCTTTACAAACAATCCGTTTCGTAATTGGTGCTTTTAAATGCAAAATTTGATAGTTTTTTTTTTTTTTTTTTTTTTTTTTTTTTTTTTTTTTAAATCTATTTTTTAAGATCTTTTTTCTTTTTCACAAAATGTGCCTTCTTCAAGCAGATAGCAAAAAATAATAAACTGGCTGCAGAGCAGTTTTTTTAACTCATTCTGGTCTTTAATTGTGGCTACAATGGCCGAACTGAGAGAATAACATGCAATATTAGGAAAATAGTGTCTTCAGAGAAAATTGTCCAGTCCTCTTCAAGGGAATCACAATACACACTAAATAAACTAGGTGTAGCAGACGAACGTCAGTGCCGAGACAAGGTTTTGGCGTCCGGAAAGATGGCCCTTGCCTAAAGAAGAGTCCCAAAATGTTAGTGAGTTTTGTCTTTGAAATGAAATTTTGAATTAAAATCATAATGGTGGGGACAGTAAAACAAACCCATTTGGGTGGTAAAGATTTTGTCTGTTCCATTGTTTGTATAATGCTGAGGGTTTTGGAACCCTTACAATTTTATTTCTAGACACTCAACGAGCGTGAACGTTTTTTAAAACCATCAAATCTTTCGATGCCTGTGCTAAAAAAAAAAATCACCTTCACATCTGACTTTTTTCACTTTTTGTTGATAGTATGGTGGCTAATCTCCAAAAAAATTCAAGTTTTGAAGTAACCGGCCGCTTTAATAGCCGCGAAATCGATGTTTTGGTGAGAGGTAATTTTGTACACAGTCTTTGGGGAGTTATTAGGTGGTGTGATTCCTTCTAATCAAAATATCACAAAAAGGTGACCTTTTCCCCGTTTGTGGAATTTGGGTTGCACCCACCCCCCCCCCCCACCCCACGTCAGCCTGATTGCGATATAAATATGAAAACTTGACATGCCAATGGTGCAGTTTGCAGCTGTGGTAGTCCTAAGTTGGTTTCTAGTCATATAAGCAACAATACCATGTGATTTTATTGTACAAATTAAACGAATGGCTAATTTACTTTATTTAGGTAACTTTTTAACTTTCATGTTGCCTTTCTTGATACCTTTTCGGTGGTAGCACGTATGGTGTGCAATTAACACTTAAATGCTTTAAGAGTTACAGAAATGAATTGTACTATGTAAACTTTGCGATTAGTAAGAAATATTGCAACTTGTTTTGCGCATGAAAGTTTAGACATATATGAAGTTTTGCCTGAAACATTTCACATTACTTCTTTGGGCCTACAAGACACTAAAGTTCACTCACTCGTAATCAACCTATTCTATTTTTTTTTTTTATTTCAAATTATGCAAATAATTGGAATTGTATGGAAAATGCATTCAAAATTCCACAACCTCTCTTTTCCTTAGCATGGTTTTGAGTGGGCTTCATAATGAAGCATCTCAAACAAGGCCTCGGGATGTTCCTGGTAACACGTATTTTGAATTGGACAAGCTTCTTGGTTTTGCTGATAAGTTTGTGGAACGTTGTTTCGCACCTCCCAGGTCAAGTATGGGGGGTATGTTTAACCAAGAGTCTAAATGCCAAGGGCATACGTTTGGAGGGGAAGCATCGGGCAAAGCATTTTAGGTATGGCAGAGTTAAAAATATCTAACAAACTCCAGCCATATTAATAGAACTCGTGAGAACTCCACAAAACAGGCTTTTCTCTGCAGCGATACGAGTCCCCAAATTTAACTAGTACTCAAAATATGGTCATTCATGCATTAAACTTAGGTATGGCAGGCTTCTCGGCAGGCGATATGAGTTCATAAATACAACTAGTAGTGTCAAAATTTCATTTATACATTACTTTAGTTTCTATTAAAGCTCAAGCCCAATAATATAATGAACTTATCTATATGTTGGCAACTAACTCAAAGTCCTCTTTTGTTGAGGCATTCCTTTCCGAGTGTCCTGTATACTTTATGTAACATATGACACTGTGCACATATAATAGCTCTTTCTTGATAAAGCAGATGCACTCATGTTTGAGGATTGTTAAGTTGCTCATTGTATTGTTGGTAGGGTGGTTGTAGTTGTTGTTGGAGTTTTTTTACTGAAACGCTCTTTTCGATACCTAGCAATTATGGCCACAATTGTATATAGGTATGGGTTGATAGGCAAAACAAAGGTTACTAGCCAGGCAAATACTGATGCAGGCAGAGTAATGGTCCTTGTTTTGGACTAGAATTCCTAAGAGAATCACTGGACACCAACAGCAGAAGTCTGTGGCTACTATAGCTGCTACCCTGGTAGTCAATCGAATCTGTTCTTCTACTTCTTGCCTACGACCAGAGCAATTTGATGACTTTCTAACAGCCCGTACTATTTCTATGTAGCAGCCAAGTATTACAAGGTGGCAAACACAGTTAAGGCCAAGAAAAACTGCTGTTGAAAAGTACATGCCTGAAACGTACCTATCAAAGGTAGTGGACGTAATGAATTTTGTAAGTTCAAATTCACCATGGATGAATCTAAAATTGTGTTGTTTGGTGTAAAGCTTATTAAGAGCCAAGGGAAGGCCAGTGCAAACGTGTGAATTGTCATAGAATTTAAAGTTCTTACCTGATAAAATTGATGGCACAATACCGAGTGCAAATGCAAAGAGCCACAGTAGTGCAATTATTGCAGTGACTGAGTGCTTATTTAATTTCCTCATAGAATATGGAAAACGAATATTAACATACCTATCAATGCTAATCAGGGTGACAAAAAATACAGAAGCTTCGCTTGATACAATTGATATTGCTCCAGCCATTCTGCAGGTAATGCCAGACCTCCAGGTTTCAGATTGCATAGGGAAGTTTTCACCAAAGTAGATATCAGCAGATGCAATGATTATCATGTAGATGCCCATGAGTAAATCAGATAGTGCTAAATTATTTAGAAGTAAATCTTGTACCTTATTTGGTTGAGATGCTTTCTGTCTTAATCTTATGAACAAAACAAAGAGATTACCACCAAGTGCATTTAAGCCAATAATCCATATCATTATTGCCAAAACCCTATCTGACAATAACCTATTGCATGTAAGGTATGGTGATCTGTCATTTGCTGCACTGCAATTAACATGAGAAGGCACATAGCACTCACATATCTCATGTTGACTAACCAACAGTTCCAAATTTCTTGGAAGATTAGAGAAGGAATCCTTGTTTATATTTAAAAGTGGAAATTCAGATATTTCTTTCATCTTATTTCCTGAAAGATCCAAGAAAATCAAATTAGTTGTATAGTTGAATATGTTAACCTCTACCTTGGAGAATTGGTTAGCATTGAGGTACAACTTCTCTAATTCTGTTACGCCTTGAATGTATCAGGTGTTCGGAGTGTGGAGCCGTTATACGGCCTAAATCAAGGATTATTCAATTTTGTATCACTTCTGAACAAACCATATCTAAATTCATCAACCTTTTCCTTCTCAGAATAAATATTACCAATTACTCAAACCTTCAAACGATCAGAATCCAAAGTATTTAATTGAATATTACTTAGTATAAGTCTTTGAAATTCTTTAGTTCCTGAATAATACATTTAATATTTTTTAACTTATTGCTTGAGAGGCTCAAACAGTAAGCTAGCAACCCCGAAGCCTCAATTTTTCAATCAATCAGTTGATATTTTCTGCAGGTATACATGATCTAAATTTTCAAGACCCCGAAATAGTCCTACTGGCAAAGTGACCAAAAGATTATTGTGCATGTGTAGTATGCTAAGGTTTGCGACCCTTGAAAAAGGCCATCATATAAGATGGCTAAGTGATTGTTATCTAAGTCCAACCTTACCAAATTCAGAAGCCCCTGAAATACATGTGCCGCAAGTAGGCTTACTTGTTTATGTGAACGAGTAATCGAATTACGTGTAGTTTAGACCATGACACACGCCATTATCTAGTGTAACACCTTATTTTCTGTAAAATAAATAATCTCTAAATGCTTCAAACCTTTAAAGGCCTTGACTTCAAGTTTTGCTATGTTGTTGGCAGAGTATTGTAGTATAGTCACATTAGAAGGATAGATAATGAAGGTTGTGGGTTTAACTAGAACTGTTTTCTGAACATGGAAAAGATATCTCTCTGTTACTAAGAACAGAACTGCATTTTTTGGGAGGTCAAGATTGGCACCATACCAGGAATTTAAATAATTTTTTTATGAGAAGCACATGTGCATTAATGCCATCGTAACCTTTCATGTTTGGGCAGTGTGTTTCTGACTTACATTCTGAGTAAATTGGATGTTTTCTACATCAGGACCTATACAAGATCGTCTCGCTGATATATTGCTTTCTCAAGAAGGCTGACATTACCATTCAGAGTAAATTCAAGACTGCCAGGTTTACACAGCTTGGCATGGCTCAATTTCATTGTTAATCACCACATCTTATTTGGACAATGTTACCAATGGCATTTCGTTCACTATATACCAAATACGGTTCCAAAGTTTTTTATCATGCGTCATTCAAGCAGAGTATAAGACTTAGGGGAGGCAATCATTGAAACTACTGTATTAATCCATGCTTCGACAGGTAACTGTTCCAGCACGTCGAGACAGCCTACAGGACAATGAAGGATAGTGCTTTGTTCCTACATTGGTCTGATTGAATTGTCAATACCTGTTCCAAAGTGAATACCTTGTTGTGAAGTACAGCAGTAAAAGGACAGATCCTCAAATTTAACTGGCAAAGCTAGGATAGGTTCCCATATTTTCTTCTGGTAATGTCCAGTAATTGCTGAAACGGTGGCAAGGTACAGTTTGCATGCACTACACTGGATCAAATCAATGTTATCATTCAGTGTATGATGATGCCATTTCTGAAGAGGTCCTTTTATCTTAGTCAATCAAGTTGAATCGAACAAGTTTGTGTTTAGAATTTACCAGTCAATAACTACTAGCTGTTAAGTGCTGTGTAGATGTTGTATAATTTTTGACTGGTTGGCATACAGCCTCTAAGACAGCTTGAGATTCCTGCAGAGGTCAAGCAAAGATAAGATCTTGTAATCAATTGTTCTCACACCTTTAGTATATTTGGAATCACAGTTAACTTATGCAGTTTGTTTTCATTGGTAGATGTATTAGGATAGTACATATTTATTACTTTCCACCAATGAGGAAAGCACACACATTTTGAATATTGAGAGTTGCTTTCAAATGATGACTTACTGTACATATCAGGCTACCAATGATAATTATTTCCACAAAAGCTTTTCTTCTCCATTTCTCTTATGTTTTGCTTCAAGATATTCCATAAGCCCTGTAGGTTATTTCCTTTATGTGCAGAATAATGTCACAGATAACCAGGTAGCACTTTGACTGCTAAAATGTGTTGCAACTACCAAATGATTTTGCAACCAGTGTACTTTGACTGCTATGAATGTGTTGCAACTATCCAATGCTTTGGAAACCACCAATGCCGTTGCAACCAGGTAGCTCTTTGACTGTTAGAATGTGTTGTAACTGTCAATGCTATTGCAACAACCATGCTGTTGCACCCGGTAGCTTCTTTGACTGCTTAGAAATGTGTTTGCTACTGTCAATTCTATTGATACCACCAATGCTTGTGCAACCGGTAGCTCTTTGACTGCTAGAATATGCTGCAACTATCAATGCTATTGGAACCAACCAATGCTGTTGCAACCAGGTAGCTCTTTTACGAGTTGAATGTGTTGTAATGTCGACTGCTATTGCAACAACCAATGCTGTTGCAACCAGGTAGCTCTGTGACTGCATATAATGTGTTGCACTGTCATGCTATTGCAAACCACGCAAGGGCCGTTGCTGACCAGGTAGCTCTTGACTGGTCCGAATGTGTTTTTGCAACACCAATGCTGTTCAACCAGGTATCTCTGTGCCTGTAGAATGTAAGTGGCAACAACCAATGCTGTTATTTGAAAATGAATTTTATCGGGCATTTGTGATGATAGATGCAGGTTACACCCTCCCAGGTTTTATCTTTTAAAGAACCTTCTGTGAATGTTTGTGTATTTTTAGCCAAATCTAACATTACGATTATGGTGTCTGTTCCCGGCATAACCTTTTTATGTACTAGCAGTTTGCGTAACACGTTTCCCCATTGTTCAAAATGGCTCAGATCTATCAGTACTTAGATTGCGATTATAATCCAAAAAGCCCAACATGGTTTTTTGACACTAGTGCTTTCATCTTCTTTAAAGATTCGAAGGTGTGACTACTTCCTAACACACCTATATTACAGGAATATATTGAATGTAACCTTAATTGGTTTCCATCTCGATACGAATTGATTGAATATAGCTTGGTTTATTATACTCCTTGGCAAGTATTCACCTCTGCATATCCTTGCATACACATGGTAAAAATGCAACACATCACTACTGTAAACATTGGAATATGCGAGAGAATAAAAGTGAAAATGCATTTTTAAGCTTGTAAATCAAAGATAAGTATATACAATTCCATAGACTACTTAATGTAGAACCAAAATACCAAGTATGACAAATGAAGTTTTGAGAATTTTTATTCATGCAGTCTCCTGCAAATAGGCACACAGATATGGCATCTCAAAATCTACACCAAACAGCTTATTGTAGTTTTATACCAGTACAGAATAAACCAAAGATGAATAATGTTTTGTGTTTGAGGTCAAACTATAGTACTGGCGTACCTCCCGAATATCCCTTCTCAATAATGACCAGGAAGGCTTCACCCGCGAGCACGTCACACATTGATACTTACCGAATAAGCGAGCCCTAGATCTAGGGCTAGTCAAACTATACAGGTCATGGTGCACAATCTTATGCTTATAAATCTGGGATATTCACAGGGAAATGCTTTTTTGATCTCAAGAATTAGAAACAAGTACTGCCTTGTCCCAGTACCCAAAAATACCAAAATACGAATTTTGATGATTTTTTTGATGTTTCGGATCGGCAAATTACTGGTTATCCCTTTAAGGGTATAAGGTCTGGCCACACTCTGTAGTGTATTTAAAAGGGGGTTTCACATAGACCCCCCCCTGAAAACCACTTTGCCATTAGATTTTTTTACCACAAAATTCTTCCCTCTGAAAAATGGAAACCACTTTCTCAAACCACTGTTTCCATAAAATTTTGCTCATTATAATAGGAGAAAATGAATAATTTACATTGCTGCAATAAAAATTGAAAATGTTACTCCAGTACTATTTAGGTCAAATAAAAATAAGTTTTGAATAGCACCACCAAAATGCTTATATATGCTAATTAGCATAAAAACGCCATGGCCGATTTGATTTTTTTCCACCAAAATATGCGCAACTGATAATTAGGCAATTAACATAAAATTTTGGGGAAAAAAATTAAGCAATTAAAACAGGATTTCCCAACCTTTTTGTCCCAAGACCCCATTTCTTGACACTTAGCTTGCAGCGACCCCCATTACTCAAAATATATTCTCAAAAATAAATTTGACCAGTCCAGGAAAAATGAAGGTGTTGTGGAGAGTACGTCAGTGGCAAGCCAATTTTTCAAGCCAGGGGAAGGGCTTGCAACAAGGTCGCCTATATTCTACTGGAAGCTCTGAATCTACTGATGACAGGGAAGCAAGGGCAATCCTTAAAATTTCGGTTGTGGGCATTCTAGGGCACGGTGCTCTCCATTTCTAAAACAAGTACGCATAAGTGTGCAAAAATACCACTATTTTAATTACAATTGTGTTCATTTTTGGTCTTTGAACAGTCCTGTAAGTGACAATTTATACTGATTTGTGCGCGGAGCGCGCAGACATTTTACTAATCAAAATCAAATTCAATTGATTAATCAAACACTGCAAAATCAGTTCGGCTTGCTTGACATGCTATTTCATTATAGTCGATTTCAATTTTGGTCTTTGAACAGTCCTGTAAGTGACAATTTATACTGATTTGCGCGCAAAGCGTGTGGAAATTTTTACTAATCAAATACAAATTCAATTGATTAATCAAACACAAATTCAATTGATTAATCAAACACTGCAAAATCAGTTCGGCTTGCTTGACATAGTTAAATTATATTATTTGCCATTTCTGTTCCTGCCTTTTGGACAAGTACTTTCATTTCCTTCTTAAGGGTCCGCGACCCCCGGGTGGGAAACCTGAAGTAAAAACATGGCGTGCAAAAAAAAAATGTTGGGTCCACATGCCACCCCCCCATACACTTAAGTGTTAAGTTACCTAATGTGTTCTAAATCTTGAACTCTACTATGTAAAATACAACATTACACTGATCTTTGTAGCCTTTAGGATAAATGAAGACTGAAATGCACAGTGGGCAAGGAGAATTGTGTAAAATGTGTGATGGTAGATACATGTGAAGGGTTGGCTGATTTTTAGATCAGGGATATAAGATATATATATATATATATATATATATATTATATATATATATATATATATATATATATATATATATTATATATATATTATATATATATATATAATATATATATATATATATATATATCTATATATATATATCAATGTCGACTGGTGGCAATTTAATAATAAAGGTAGCTTTTGAAGTGGTAGCACATATCAGTACCTTAAGTTGTAGCGCGTAAGATTGTAGCACGTAAAATTGCTGCAAGTTTTGCAATAATGTGAGCATTAGTGAGAAAGAATTGTAATAGATTCTTATTATGATAAAGACACTGAAAGAAACAGCTGATGGAAACTCCTTTTATTATGACAAAACAAGAATGGAACAAAAAATATCAAAAGGAATATTGGTTTGACCAACTGATTTTGAGTTACTTTCATTCAAATTTTACAAAATTCAATTGCCCGGTCAATATATTTTTTTTTCTTGAAAACTAGTTTGCACAGATATCTAGGGAGAATGGGCATATAGAGGGCGCATATTGAAAAGTTTGGCCCGCTTGTGTGCATAAGATTTCCTGGTTCCACACACACACACAGCATGACCTTTGTGTAGTTAATGACCTTATTCATACATGCATGCCCTTCAGTGCACAGAGACCTGGTTGCTATTGACAACTGAGGTAGTGGAAGGTGGACATGGGCTCTTCCATTACACTCCATGGGGGAGGCAAGGTCACAACAGGAGAAAATCAAATAAAAACTGGTGTTGTTATTTCAAGTTCTTTATTTCTTTCAACAGTCTCAATAAACTAATTCACTACAACATTGACCTAACCAAAGAAGAAAATAAACTTACACACACCAATACTATATTAAAAATGTACTGTAGTATTTTTTTTTGTATACAAAAATATTCCTTGAGTTGGTTTGTACAGCCAAACATTGCTGAGATGTAAAAAAATAAGTTTATTGTTGCATAGGCTTTCCAACATACATCACTTTTTGTTTCCTAACTGAATGTACCAAACACCAAACACAATTGTTACAACATTGAGTGTGTTATTTGTGGACACATGACACATGTACTACTACTACTACACCATAGCTAGAAAAAACAATATGAAATAACTTACATATGCACAATCACCACCATGTCAGTAAATTTTTAAAAAAAAAATACTGCCAAAAGTTTGTCTCATAGACCCACACAATAAAGTAAGTGGGGTCACTTTTGTATAAGGCTACACGATGAGCCATTTTGGGCTTTGGTACATTTAATTGTCAGAATAAAATCTAAAAATTGGCTGTGAAGCAGCCCAAAAAGAAAAAAAAGAATAAATGTGTTTCGCATAACTTATTTTGTTAAAAAAATTTTTTTTGCCAAATGTGAGACAAACAAAATGGGCCTTAAAATAAATGGAGTAAAATATTGAGCGGGAGTACAAGCCGTGAAGCGTAGTACCAGTAGTACTATCTGTGCGCTATCGCCGGGTGTACTGCACGGGCACTGCCTGCCCTAGGCGATCGCCCCTCTGTGGTGAGATGATGAGTGTCCGTGGGGGGGAAAAGTGAGAGCATATTGGCAAAAATCAGCAATTTTAAGCTCAAGAAATGCGTGTATGTCCGTTTTAATAGTAAACTATGTTGAAATACACAATATGCCGGTAAAATCCGTAAATGTGGTAAAGTATTTTAGAATTTTGAAAGACCATTTCAGTACGAACACGTGAGTGACATGTAGCATCACCCGCGAATTGCAAGTTAGCAACGCTATAGCAACGGCTCGATGACCCGTGCTAAACATCCGGTGGAGACACAGCAAATCGGAGCTTTGGCCTCATTGGCCAAAATTTCAAAGAAAACCGCGGGCTCTTCCTTTCAACCAATGGAAAACAAGTTTTATATCATAGGAAAGGGAATCTTCTCCTCTTTAAAAGCCCACCCGAGGAACTGTAAAAAGGCGAGACAGGTTAATTGGCTCTTGTGTGAAGCGCAACTATCCCTCCGTAAAGCGTGTAAATTAGTCTCATTTCCCATTGATACTGCGAGTATTTCGGCCAAAAGAGCCCTTTTATATTGAACAAACGCGGTCTTTCCCACTTATAGAATTATTTGAAGTAAATTTTATATTCACAAAGATAGTTTTTGCTTCAAAATCCCGGGCGAGGAACTATGGAATTATACACTGCGAGCACACAGTGACGGGAACAGTAACAGCGGCTGGATCGAGAGCAGCTGATTCTCCGTGTTCTGTGGTGTTAAAACATCACGGAGCAGACTGCGCGCAAGGTTCGATATGCTAACTAGCATACAAATCGTGGACTTTGTTGAGCTATATGGCAAGATTCTCAATGATTTTGCTGATTTTTACTCGAGTAATAGCTCCTACATGTCCCTACTTATACCACGTATTCAAGTGTGTCACACTACTTAAATTTAATATAAAAGAACAATTTGCATAGATAAACATCTGTGACGAGCAGCTGATGGGCAGCCACCTTATTCAATATAGCAACTCAAAAATGTATCAAATTAAATACAGCAATAATAACTGCTAACCCAAGACTGATGTGGGTGCTATGATGTGGGTTCATCACGGTTTCCCTTGCATCATCATCCTCCTCCTTTATTCATATAATAATATTTAAAAATAACCCTTACAGGTGTATTTTTGATACTTCAGCTCGCAACAATTTTGGAATAAAATATTCTTTGACAACATTTAAAAATAAGAAGTTCACCAAGATTTTGTCCCAATATGTTAAACCAATGGTATCCAATGGTGATGGATGTCCGAATTGGAATATCTTTTTGTTGAGTTGCTATTTGGTACCATATTTTTGTTTATCTTCTCTTCAAGATTGACTTACCTACTTCATGTTGTGGCTGAGGTTTTTTATGGATATTTTTTCAATGAAATTTATCACTACAGGAGGAGATTTTTTTAGGATACCACTTTCTCTCAAATTGCCTGGTTTTTTTTTTCTATTGCTGAGAATGTGTTCAAAGGTTTACTGGACTAACAAGTAACAAAGAAAACTTGCAAACCTTTGTTTTTCAACTTGCCGGCTATCGTAATCATTCCCTATAGAAAACCATGCCTTTGATTTTCTGTTGTGCACGACAGAACTCCTAAATCATCATCTTATTACATCAGACTGGGTATTTGGCTTATTCACTTCAGGTGTTGATCTAATACATTGGTAAGCATTCCAATATTAAAAAAAGACAAGTTTGAAAAAATAGGGGTGTTGCTTTCTGGAATGTTCTCATGTCTCTTGTCCTTGCTGCCCGCACTTAACATATTTATAACTTCTTTTTATAAGATTTAAATTAATGTCAAAATCTGTTAGTGTTTTGTTGTTGTTTGGTAGATTCATGGAAAGCAGATGATATGCTTTAGTTAATCTGTCATATTTTTAAGCAAAAAAAAAAAAAGTTCAGTCACACAGACCACAATTTCTATCACAAATGGCAATTTTGTAAAAAAATATTCCACTCGAATCTTGTATTTTCAATGTTAAAACATTGCCCAAACATTTTTTTCTATGACACCTTGTAATTCATGTTCAAATGACTGGAAAAGATAGTGATTTTACCTTGTACTTTTTATTGTGAGATAATTTTTGTTGGATAGCTGTTAATTTTTGAGAACATTGACAAATATAAGTTATAAGAGTAGAATGCTTGTGTGGAATCATAAACTCTACTTTAAACAGGGGGGTAGGACACGATCTGCTCGATTTGGAATTGGGATTTCCAAACGGTAATTTGGGGGAACTGCTATGTGCATCTACTATGGCAGTCAGGGTCCAGGTGACCATTAAAAAATCATTCTTTTTTTAAATTGTTGTTCAAAAGATCTTAGTAATATCATGAAAAAAATCAACTTCAAAATTCTGTCGGGGTTAGTGGATTAACCCCGCTGCAAATAAGGGTTGTAATTTCAAATAACGGTATTAGATAAATATTCGTGACCAGGCCTAGTCTTTAGTCAAGTCTGTGTGTAACCGTTCGATATGCGTAAGAGCGCCCTCCTACCGTTAAGTCTTTGAAACAGACTAGCACCCGGAAATTGATGCCGTTTTGAATTTGCTGTTGCTGTTAGGTTGGCATGTCCTACCCCCTCCTGCTTTTAAATAGACAAGACTCTAGAGGGCAGCAGGTTCCACATGGCTGAGAGCATTTCAAGTGGTGTAGGACATGTGTGTTTGCCTAACAATTGACATGATACGCATGCATTTATGTGTCTAGCACAGGGTCTGTAAAAAGATAATCACCTGAGCTCTATTTCCACTGTAGTGTCTCTGAATTTGTTACTTAAGTTATGGGGTACTTAAAGGCTGACTCAGAGATTTCCCGATGAGGGCGCACTCAATTTTCAAACAAATCGTGCTTTTTGCATGTACATAGAGCTTGTCCATAGTATACTAATCATTGTGTGAAATAACTAAGCTCAAAACGAAGTCCTTCATATATAAATCACAACTTTGTTATAAAATTCCGGATCTGGAATTTTTGTTATATACGGTATCCTATGGCACTGTTATACTGTGCATAAATGTTTACTGCATGAAAACAGGAAATCCGATTCATCTCTAACTTTGGAATTGAACATTTTAGGTGACTATCTTTAGTTCTAGATGACTATATTTAATTTCTACTAAAAATTATTATATTTCGAAATCTCTGAGTCAGTCTTTAAATTTGTGAATTGCCTATGGCTGACATTTTCACAATGACTGTATTTTGTGGATCCAAATGCCCATTTTTTTTTTTTTTTTTTTTTGTGTGTAACCGTTCGATATGCGTAAGAGCGCCCTCCTACCGTTAAGTCTTTGAAACAGACTAGCACCCGGAAATTGATGCCGTTTTGAATTTGCTGTTGCTGTTAGGTTGGCATGTCCTACCCCCTCCTGCTTTTAAATAGACAAGACTCTAGAGGGCAGCAGGTTCCACATGGCTGAGAGCATTTCAAGTGGTGTAGGACATGTGTGTTTGCCTAACAATTGACATGATACGCATGCATTTATGTGTCTAGCACAGGGTCTGTAAAAAGATAATCACCTGAGCTCTATTTCCACTGTAGTGTCTCTGAATTTGTTACTTAAGTTATGGGGTACTTAAAGGCTGACTCAGAGATTTCCCGATGAGGGCGCACTCAATTTTCAAACAAATCGTGCTTTTTGCATGTACATAGAGCTTGTCCATAGTATACTAATCATTGTGTGAAATAACTAAGCTCAAAACGAAGTCCTTCATATATAAATCACAACTTTGTTATAAAATTCCGGATCTGGAATTTTTGTTATATACGGTATCCTATGGCACTGTTATACTGTGCATAAATGTTTACTGCATGAAAACAGGAAATCCGATTCATCTCTAACTTTGGAATTGAACATTTTAGGTGACTATCTTTAGTTCTAGATGACTATATTTAATTTCTACTAAAAAAATCATATATTTCGAAATCTCTGAGTCAGTCTTTAAATTTGTGAATTGCCTATGGCTGCCATTTTCACAATGACTGTATTTTGTGGATCCAAATGCCCACTGATGGCTGAAGTATATTCCATATTTTTGCCATTCTGGTTGTCGGCCACATCTGAGAACATTGCAATTCAAAATCTACCATGACATTTCAAGTCTATACAGTAAAGGAAGTATAAAAGAAAAATTCGACTTTACTGTTTGAAGAAAACATTTTAAAGTCTAATATATACCATAAATGAAACTTAACGGGGGAGGCCGATTTAAGTAGATGAAGTTGTCATCTTGATAGAATGGACTTCACCTCAAACTTAAATCTGAAAATTTCGCGCAGATATTTCACTCCGTTTAGATGTGAGGACCTAAAAAATGTGATTTTGTAAGCCCCATAAAAGTGCTGTGTAAAATTAATCTATAGTGGTTGACCAACAAAATGAGGCATATTTTCGTGGCTTACTGTATTTTGCGAAACGAAATGAAACAGAACCCCGGATTACACGCTTTATCCCATTAGGCACGTTATGTATGCATGGACGGAAATAAGCGTGTTAATCCCATGGGGTTCTGTTTCTTTCGTTTCGTTTGCAAAATAACGTAAGCCTATTTCGCTCATTCATAAATTCCAAACTAAACATCCTTTAGCCCTAAAATTCACAAGGTAAATGAGGAAAATATAGACGCGTTCTCTGATACAAAATGTGGCCCATTTCAGGTAAAATTTAGGGTCCCTAGGGACGAGCCATTAGCGCTTGGGCATGGGACCTTTAACACTATATTTTTTTAATGGGAAATAAAAAAATAATGTATATTGCAAAAGATGATGCTATTACCCCATTATGTTAATGCATGTAAATAGATCAGTTTTTGAACACCTTGTTTAAGAAAGAAATGTAAATACGTCAAATAGATCTGTATGTGATATCATTTATTTGATCGGCAAAATATAAAACGCTATACCAATATATACAAAGGTAATGTAAATGAACAAACAATGTAAGGAAAAGACAAAAAATTATCTATAATTATAAACTAATTAATTGGCAAACAATGTACACCTTTGAAACTTTTGTGGACGTAGTTAGAACTAGATACCCAAGTAATTGGCGAAATTTCACAAAAACCTCAAAAATGTGAAATACGACGTATGTGAGGCGGGCGCGTGGTTGAAATGTGAGTTTGCCAGCTGTAGATTAGTTGATGGTATTTCAAACTGGTCGTTTGACACTCTCAGTAAGGCTACAATAGCAATTGCCAAGCACACGCAAGTGAAGTTAAGTAACATCGATCGCCAATATGATGTAAAAGAAAATTAGCTTTGCTAGTTGTCAGACTTATGTAGGACTAGTGCTGTAAAAATAGAAATTACAAACGAGACATACATGCAAAATTAAAAAAGTCTGATCAATTCTGGATGATTTAATTGAGAATCTAAGCTCCTTGCAAAATTTGCGAACTAACGTCTTCCAAGGATCCTGGCACCTTGTGTGGTGTGCATACATGCGAGGCCCATGGTTCAATTTAGATGAAATAATATTTAACGAGAGACAATATATACCTTTTGAACTGTAAGAAATCCAGTCTGTGAAAGCCGTGAGTTTGCTTGTTTGTTACCATTAATGGAAACTTTGTCTCATACCATCTGTTGTATTTGTAAAAAGCCAGAGGGTGTTTGCGTCAATCCCAAAATGCACCAGTTTTGGGAAATTTCACTTCAATAGAGTCATGTGATCCAACAAATATACTATTTCCTTACACATAATACATAATTCCTTTAAAAAGGAGAAACGTCATCGTTAATGAATCATGTTTTGTGGCAGGTATACGCAGGTCAATGAACATGCTGATTAAAAACCTTTACACATACTGCTTTAAAATAAAATAAAAATATATTGCATTTAAAGGCACAAAATGTACTACCAAAAGCATAAAGAATGTGCAGAATTTTGCACCATTGAGAGCGAATTCACAATGGGGAGAAAAATCACTTTAAGTTCCTGATCCAAATCCACAAAATTACTAACTTTTTAAAAGCACTATTAGAAAAAAACAAAAAAAAAACACAAATCTATCACTGCTGAATAGGATGTTTTAATTAAATTTAAATACAACTTTAAATTAACTTTTTTAAAAAAACTGTTTGAATTTTGAAATTCTTCACACAAATTCCCATAGGCTAACGTATGGGAACCAGATTGAGTGAGATTACTAATGATGGCAGAGCGGCGGGGAGGGGATGAGGTTTTGCGGTCACAAAGTGTCCCGTAAATGAAATTGGTCCTTCCAGTTCGCATATTGCCTATATATTACAGGTACAACAAGTGAACAACCACCATTTTCGATTCGTCTCCAAGTTTAACGTTGCCACAGTGGACATTGGTGACGGCGATTACAATCCTAGCGGTTGCCCGCGTTCGCGCAACGATAGCGCATTTGAACTGGGGCGTCACTAAAGGGTTGATCACTCTCCCTTACCATGTAAGCAATATAAATGTCAGAGACATTACAATATTTTCTCAAGCTTTCTCAATTATTTGTATTATATGCCTCAAATGTGTTAAATCAATAGCTGTCAAGATTTAGGCACCCTTTCTCAAATGATCTATGGAAGCAAGGTGAACATACTGCAAAATGAACCGCTAGTGCATTGGAGTGGGAGCGGTCAATAAACGGGTTGATCACTAGTCAACATAATTGCAAACTTCAGCGACCATTACAATATTTTCTCCAAAGCCCAATCTCTTAGGCCTTATTTGCTTTCGCTGTCACAAATTCCCACTTCAACTATGCCTCAATCTGCCTTTAACGTGTTAAGACACTATCCAGTGATTGCTAAACCAGCAATAGAAAAAGATTTTTAATCATCAAAAATCAGATGTTCGCACGTATGTAACAGGAATGGTATCCTAACATACCCTGCAAATGATAAGACCCAGAGGCAAACCTCTAAGGTCAGGATCGAGATTTTAGATTATTGGTCGAACGGGACAACGTAATACAAAACGTAATTGAATGGAGAATATTCATTCTTGGAACACTGCCGTTTTCTTCCTTTCTGTCAATTGTACAGCTGGAAAAGGTAACTATGGAATTATACAGACTTATCTTCACTTTGAAGCTATTCCCTGCAATTTAAAATATTTTCAAATCACTGATAGTGTCTGTAAGTCAGGAGCTCTCTATCAAAGATTCCCAAAAATTAGGAAATTTACTGCCCAAACAGGGGCCAGACGAAGAACTCCCAATCCCAAAAGACCAAATCAGTTGCGTAGCTGGAGGTCGGAGAAAGTGGCCACTAAGAGAATCATAATGGGGGAAATGCGGGTGGGGCAGAGTACCCCCTTTGAAGAAATTGCGGCAAAAAATGGGAGGGAAACTTTGAGGCAAACGCAGCCGTTTTGGACGCTAACCTCCAATCGGGGCGCGTTGTTACATTGGTCGGGCTGACTTTTCCCTGACCGCGTTTTGACCCCCTCAGCTCCCTCGAACCATGAGCTGCTACAGATGTTGTAACTGGCTACGTGGCCTGGGCTGCAATGATTCAAACAATAGAATTGTAATGAGAGATAATATGGTCGAATGTAAAATAGGCCTACCTACGCTTTGCTAGAGCGAGGCCATAGCAGGAAAGGATTAATTTTTGGGAGGGGGGGGGGCGGTTTTTTTCGCTTCTCCTTTCGTGGTGACCTCGAAAAAGTGGACCTTTTTGGTATAAGGAATAAACCCCGGTCCTTTTTGAACATCTCATCACCCTAAAATGTGCTTACTTTCAAAATTTCTCTCAATTTTTGGACCTCTTCATCCGCAAATCAAGGGGGGGCATAATGACCTTTTCGGCCCTTTTTGGAATCCTCCCCCCCTGCGTATCCCTTAAAAGCCTTTAAGACTGTTTTCAATCTTAATTTGACTTTTCTCCCTCACCTCATCTTTCCATTAAGAGAGTATAGGGGCTCGAAAAAAGTTGGACCCTTTTGGTTTAATTAAGTGATCACCCCCCGGTCCTTTTGAACATCTCATCACCCTAGAATGGCTTACTTGTCAAAATTTCTCCAATTTTTGACCTCGTCATCCTCAAATCAACAATAAGTGGACCTTTCGGCCCTTTTGTGGAATCCCCCACCCCCCCCTGCGTACTCTCTTAAAAAAGCTTTTAAAGACTGATTTCCTCAATCTTAATTGGACTTTTCCCTCACCGTCGGCGATCTTTTCATTTAAGATAGTAGGGTCTGGTTTCCGGCAGTCATGTTGCAAAATCAAGACCATGGCCTATTTCCTAAATTACAACTTGAGGTGGATTTACTTTTTACACTCGCTGTTGTTTTTATCTAGTGTATTTTCTTCTATGATTGTTTTTAGTAAATTATGGCCAAAGAAACGCCCCTTTTAACACAATACAACATAGCTGATATCCTGGGCGTATATGGGCAGAGGATACTGGCGGTACCGATACGTCAATGTTAAAAAATACAACATAAGATTAGTTTCTTATTCTGCTAGTGTTTTTTCCGTTTTCCGTTGGTGTCTAATTTTTTTATATTTTGAGTAAAATGACCAAATGAAGCTGATGAAGCTCGGCCTCAATACACATACATTACCGCTAATGACAGTTAAATTACGGTACACTCTCCTCGCTGTTTAAAGCTAAATGCCAGGTTGATATAATTGCGCTTTCAACATTTAAATAAATACAAACATTTTTGTTTCAATTTAATGTCTTTCAGTCAGAAAAATGACACTATATTATTGATTATCAAAGTTAAACGTTTATAATATCTTCCGTATGATTGCAGCCATTTTGAATCAGCCACAGAAAATTGAAATCATGATGGTATATAGTACATATAATGTCTTGAAATAAGTAGCCAGTGAAGACTAGTGATGCCATAACCAAACCTTTCAGCTATATAATTCTTTTCAAGAATCCCCCCAGTTTTTTCAAATCGCTCGTTACTGCTTTTCCTACTGGACACACTATATAAGCCGATTTTCTTTTTTCTGACAGTAAGTACCCTAGATATTCCTTAGACACCTGTTTTTATCTATAGACTTACAAAGTCATACACCGTCACCAATGCCGAGCGACGTCACCATGCGAACAATGGCGACCTCCATGTGCAACATTTATTGTTAATTCTGCTAATAGGCACTATATTGCAGTAGATATTATTTCTATCAGACCGCAAAGACATCTTTAAAAAAAACATACTCAAATTAAAAATTACCTGTAGTAACATTTACATCTTGATGTCATTTCAATGTCACGACCTTGGTCATCACGATCATTTAATACACATAGCTCCTATTACTTTGTTTGTGGCATCACTTGACTTTCAGGGTGTTTGTATTTTATCAAGGACTTTTATGTCACTATGACACAAGAATTTGATTTGCAACCAGTTAATTGTGACGTGTTTGGCCTCTTTTTTGCGGTAGTAATTAGTGTATACAGTACCACAATTTGGACTTAGACTGGTACCAAGCCGATCATAGCGCTTTGCAGATAGTTAGATACTCGATTGTTATATTGTGCCAAAGAGTTGAGGGCACCAGGCCCCCCTAATATCAGCGAGGTCCAACCTACCAGAGCACAAATGCCTTAGCCTAAGTTGTTGTCACGCCCTCTGTAACTAGTCAAGTGGCTTAATACGCCGTACGTCGAAGGTGAAAAGAACCTATAACGGATTTGTACATGTTTTTCGCATGCAAAACTAATGTAGGTGTTCATGATTTGTAAACACCCGTCTTTATCTTAGGAATCTTGAGAACAATAACTCACAATGCCACTTCGCGACTTTTATCTTACCTATACGGATCTATTATACAATCTTTTTCGTCTAACACTAATCACACAGTTCCTAGTAAATCTAACTTCTAGAACGGCACCCATGTATTTCGTTTGTCCTGCAATCCTATGGGGTTTATAACTCCGGGTTAAACCCATGCAAAGCCGGTCCCTCGCGTGCGACCACCCCACTTTACTTTTAAGTCATTTTAGCCCACAAAGGATTAGTACTAAGGGAGTTTTTTAGCCTTTTTATAAATGTCATGTGGTTTCTTAAACTTTTAGACACTTTTTGTATCCTTAATAGGCATGTGTTTTGTGCAGTAAATATAGGCATTGCAATGCATTATGGGATTGGTTTCAAAACAACCCTCTGGTGTAAAGCCATGTGTTCAGAGCTACTCCAAGGTGAAATTTAATCCATTTATTTCACTTCACCCCACAGTTGTGTCCACATGGTGGCGGCCGAAACTCTGAACTCATCCTTCTGACCATTCTCGTTCTTCCGCTTCTCATATAAGAGTGTAGACCAGAAGTCAACATACCCGAAGGCTGGGCCTTTCACACGCACGATAATCAACACAGGGACTTTGAACTTCGAGGTCACCATTGCGCTCACCGTCCCCTAAAGTTTGTTCGGCTCGGACAACACGCCAAACGGTGTTATCGGAGTGTTATTGGAGTTTTTTGAGGGGATAAAACCTCTAGACTAGACGCCCCCTTAATAATAGGCCTAGTTAAAATGAATATGTCTAACAAAAACCCCAATTGACAACTCCAAGAGAGTTTTGAAACTGCAGTGTTCAAAGATATTAATCTCCATGCAGTTAAGTGTCCGTACGGACTGTAATGACTATTATTTTTTATTTTGTCCTTATTAATCTGCTTTTAGTCCTATCACTTGCAGGGTATATTAGGATACCCATACTTGTTACAGACATGCAAGAATCTGATTTTTGTGATTATTTAGATTTTCCTATTTAGCAAATCACTGATAGTGCAAGTGTAAAATTTTGCCTGGACTGACTCTGAGGCTTGAATCCACTATCATATTGTATTTCTTGCATTTTGAAGTAAAATGTAAGACTTCTTCTAAATAAAATGTTGTGCAGTAGATAAAAAATCCACACCCACCAGTAAAAATGTCAGGTGCCTTGGAAGCAAGGCAGTGTAGTGAATTTCTGTTGCATTCTGAAAATTGTGAAGGTAACATTTTTTTTGTAGGCATTTCCGGTTCCAAGTTTGTTTGTTTTTTCCTCACCAAATGAGTTTGGATGGGCTATGAAATACACACACGGTAACACTAACACACATGTGCATACATGCACTCATACACACCACACACACACACCACACACACACACACAACACACACACAGATTGTTTTGCATACACCCCTAGTGCATGCAGTTATCCACATGAGATAATACAGTAAACAACCCCACCCTATCCCTAATACACTAGCTGGTAGGTTAACCCATCATATGGGATAGTGTAAACTATTTTTGCCAAATGTGATGTCTCAAGCTGATGTCAATCTGGTTCTTCCAAGAAACTAATAAGTATAGGCCTACATTGCTCATGCACAATTAATATCACAAATTCAAAACGACCAACCTGACTTCAATATGTTGTCAATGCTTGGCTGATATTAAATGTTATTGTTTTTTTAACATTTTAGAATTTATACACTCCCACCGATTAATTCGCCTTCAAGGGTTAAAGCATGGCAACCTGTATGGGAGATTCCAGCGGTTAATAGGTGTGCAGCGGGTCGTGAAAATGGCCTGAGTTCAGGTTGCGTGAGTTTTCTGAATGGATGGGAACTGAGTTTGGCTTGTTGCAAGCAAGGTCAGGTGCATTCATTATATGTCAAGTGTATCTATCTACCTACCAACCTACCTGTTGCGTGCTGTAATAGGAAAAAAGTCCACGTCATCATTAAAAAAAACATGGGGTGAATTGACAGTATTTTATGATGATGGTGGTAGCGGTGGTTGTTGAAGGCAAAGTATATACCTTGGGGTAAATTTGATCACAGTGCTAGATAGTTGAATGATACTCTTTAATTTAGTTACAGATAGTCCCACAGAGAATCTTGAAAGATAACATGTCATAATAGATTAGAAAGTGAGGGTTTTAATTGGTCCTATAATCAAGTGCAATTGACAAAATAGTCACTGAAAATAGATTTTCCTCAAATCTTTTTTTTTTTCAGAAGGTGTGTTATCGTCATAATTTTCTTGACTGAAATACAATAAAATTTGTCAAGTCATGTTTGGGCATTATTGGAACAAGCATGCATGGAAAATAAATGTAAATGGTCAAAGTGAATATTAAATTTGCATATTCAAGATTATAATAATGAGCTAATTTCCTTGTCTAGGTCAAAAGGGTGGGTGTTTAAAGGCAACACCATTTCAAAGGATCCTCTCAAAGGGATCATTTATGGTATGGTCATAGCTTGGGCCATAGGTCATTTCAGGTGATTTTGAGGTCGTATCAGGACATTGTGTAAAAAGCTCTGTAAATAGTTTCTTTGTATTGGTAAAAGGCACATATAGTGCTCTTGCAAGAATGCATTACATGTGTTACTTAAAGGTCCATGGCCCGATCGCTAATAGCCTCGTCCCCAGAAGCCCAGATTTTACCGAAAGTGGTCAAAATGTTGGTATCAGAAGAAAGCTACTATTTTTCTCATTTAACCTTTGAAATTTTAGGGCCAAAGAATGTTTGGTTTGGAAGTTATGAGCGAAAATGTACCCCATTTTGGTCGACCAATATTAATTTTACACAGTACTCTATGGGGCTTACAAAGTCACGTTTTTAGCTCTCACGTGACAACAGATTGAAATATCGGCGCGAAACTTTACAGATGGGGTTTTGGAGTGAAGACCAATTTATCAAGATGAAAACTTTATATCCTTAAATCGGGCCATCCCCCTTTAAAGGCACTGTCAGTGTTTTGCTACATCAGAAAATAAAAAAAAAAAAAATCAAAAATCAGATTTTTACATGTCGTAACAAATATAGGCTACCCAACAAAACACCTACAGTGTTGATAAGACCAAAGTAGCCTAATAAGGATTATAAAATGGATAAGTTAATCAGTTACTCTCCCATACTGGATAAATTAAACTTAAACGCCCAACATGAAATTGTAAAGGAATGGAGATTAATATCTTGAACAATGCTTTCTGTCTAATTTTTCGTTGAAGAAAAATAATCACTTGAAAATCTTAGCCTTTCTTCACTTTTAAGCTACTCCTGCAAATTCAAAATCTTTTTACTCTTCTTGGGTAGATCACATGAGTGGTCTGTTAACCAACAGAAGAAAATAAAAGTGATGACAGCATCAGTGCAAATATGTGGGCAAATAAATGGGCTATAAGTAGGTGTGATTGTCAGTCATTTTCCAATGCAACAGGACAGACAGATAGATAGTGTTGTAGCATGCTGAATGTTGATACAAATTGGGCGGATGCCAGGATGGAAACGTCAACAATTACAAGGGGGGGCTGAAAAGGCGAAACTTGTTCAAATGGGCTGATTTTTGCAAGATTTGCAGAAATTACCGGAGGCACCACCCCTCCGCCCCCTCCCTAGATCCACACCTGTATTATCGATTGACCAAACATTTGATATCCAGTGATTTTTGGAGTGGTATTAACTCTTTATTAGAACTAGACTAAATGGTCATGGGATGCTAATGGAACAATGAGATCAGTCGGGTATTTGCTGCCGACCAGGAGGAACGTGTATTCATATGGCTGATTCATGATTAAACTCGGACAGGAAATTTTTGATCTAGAATTTGCAAGGTCATAATTTAATGCTCTGAAATTTAGTATTCTATTTGTTTCAAGTTGATGGGTGTCCACTTTCAATAGTGACTCGTGGAAGTAAAAAAATGATAAATTAAAAAAAGAAAAAACCTAAAAAATTAAAAAAAAAAATTCTTAGAAAAATTAATAAATAATTTTTTTGTTTGGAAAGAAATTTGCTTATGCCAGGTGTAAGGTGAATTAACCCTAGAACCACTGAATCCTCACAAAATCCCATCGCACTGAGTGAGAAAATGCACTATAAAGTCGGGATGTATGATGTACATGGGTTAATCCTAAACATGAGTGCCTCTATGGACACACACCTAAGTTTTGTGTAAAGTTTGTCACTTTTTGGAATACAGTTCCAAACAACGACTTGAAAAATATTTGAATGTCCTAGAAAGAGATTCCTGGATTTTATCAAATTTCCCATGAGGTCAGAGAGATTTGACGTGAGTTTTTTGTATCAAAAGTTTCAATCACACTCAATGTCCATGAGGCTGGCATATTCCGTGAAGGAACCTTCAAATTCCCAATTTTTGGAGCCATGCCAAAAATCTTGACAGTTTAACCCAAAGAGGTTCTATATAGATAGAGATGCAAAACGTTACGTCATCTTTTAGAAATTCTCGGCTCGCAATGTTTTGCCGGACCACAAAGAAACATAAGTACCAACAATAGACGCAATGGCTTGCCTCCGTCTTCTTCCCACATACGTGGGTGCCTGCCGCTTTGCATATACATTAATCGGTATTGATTCAATTGATTATTGTTAGAGGTGGCCAGGTTTAATAATAGTTCACCTGGATCATTGTGCTCATCATCTAATCTTTTTTTCTCAATAAGCAATGCGCGCTTAGGTGAAAAGATGTATTCATTGAGGCGGTTATTTAAATCAAGACACTGACGTTCATTTCATTCGTTGTGTGGCCATGGGTAGGACAAAATTTAACCACCCAATAGCACCCAACATCCAACAACTGATATTTTGCCGTTGTGTTTATCGAATTGACTTAATTGTGGTATCAACACCCAAACTAAGATTATTCCGTGGCAATATTCAAATGTCAGCGCCCAGCACAGACGACTGGTTTTGAATGGCTTCACCCCCTTGGTTTACTGTACGTAGTGAGAGAAGCTGGAGATGTCCTTGTGTCGATGATAGGCATCCAAGTATCTAACTTAAAATGGATCATATTTATAGACATTTTGTTTTATTATTTTGAATCATGATAAAATCTATAACAAGGCCAATGGAATTATCTGGAAAACTTAACCAGTGGTGTAAACCGGGACATTTTCATTGCAGAGGGGGTTGGGGAATTGGGGGACCGGGGGGGGGGGGGGGGTTCTCAACACAAATGACCAAAAGGGACGTGAGACCACAGCATCGGTCCCATTTTCCTACCCCTTTTTTCATGCCAATTTTGTATAGCAATGGGTCGTTTTTTCAAAATTTTCTCAATTGTTGGAAAATTCGTCAAGTTTTCTCAATTGGAAACCAAAAATTTTTCTAAAAAGAGTTGAAAAAATATCAAATTTTCAATCTGAAGCCAAAATTTTCAAAATTTGACTAAAAATGTCAAAATTTTGCGTGAAAATAAAAAATAACAATCTTGACTATATCGCCTAATGCCGAGGGCCTTTAGGCGCTTCACATAGAAAGAGCAATATACAAATATCAATACGACAATACAAAAAAATAGATCAAAATTCTAATGTTAAAACAACAATGATCACATCAATTATACACAATTACAAAAACTTTAAATTTAATAAGTGGAAATCAACATATATATATATTGTAACCACAGATAGAATAGAAGACACCCAGTTTGCCTCCATACAATAACATATGGGGAACCCTATCGTCAGCTGTGAGGAAGCTGTGTGTATGTACCCCACAGCGACATCGTTAAGTCTTGATCTTCCTGGATCAGATGCCTCTAACCCTACCTAAACGGATGAAAACAACTATCAAATAGGCAACCGAATTGGATGAAGGTAGAGAATAAAAAAGAAAGGAAAAAATAAATCACAGAAAAATTGGCAAATTTGTGTTCAATTTGGCCAAATTTGCATCTCTGGTATAGCTATGGGTCCCTTTTTTTGGGCAAAAAATGGTATAGCTAGGGTCCCTACTTCCAGAGTCTCGGCGGCACGTCCCTAACCCAACCAAACTTTATACCCCCCCCGCCTGGGGTGGGGAACAATATAATTTGGTGTTGAAAACTTTACTCATTTTGTAAAGGTGAACACAGTATTAACTGTTATAAATCATTATTACTTGCTCTGAATCTCATTTTTTCATGAAAAAATACCCAGACTAGGGGTCTACAATGGGTAAAAATCGACACGCGCGACAGCGCGACACGGCCTTTCTTATCCCGCGAACTTTCGACACGCAGTCTCTTATCGAGCGACAGACATTTTCCAAAAATTACTGTTATTGTTCGACACGCGACTTTTGGGGGGAAATTAAAAACCGACGTACGACTTTCATAACTTCCGTATGCTTTGACACGCGACACCCAACTTGTGGGAACTAACTTACATCTTTACAAGCGATAGAAGTCTAAGGACGCACGAAAAATACCTTCCAAAATGCGATCTTCCCGGGCGGCCTGAGAGTCTTTTAGTTTTACTAATTCCTCAAGACAGTATCAGTAATATGTGTTAACATTTTTTTAATAATCGGGTTAATAATTCATCTCTGTAAATGAAATTGTTGTATCAACTTCCGCACTGCCCGGCAGCTTCCCAGCAGCCGCGCCGGCCCGCCGCCATGATTTCTCTTTTCAGTCATATGAAAATGACAAATTTGAGCAATTAAAACACATTATCATTATTGAAGTGTCAAAATCTAGGTTTGTATTTTTAAATGATTTTTTTAAAATAATTTGGACTTATTTAAACTTATTTACCCCTCTTTGTTTTTGTTTACTTCTAATTAACATATGAATGCTTGGATGTTCCATTCAATACACGGGGTAAACTCAGCCTGATGAGAAAAAGTTTGTACAATCATCTTTAATCGTGGCTATTTACTTAAGCAATAATAATTATGTGATTAAAAATTACTGTGAATAGACCAAACAAAAATAGAGATTTAGATTCGACTCTGTTTATGAGTCATGTTTTATTTACAACTTGTATTACCTCTTTGATCGTGATAGGGATTTGATGTTGGGAATCCCGCGACCGATAAATATGATGCAAAATTCTTCGGGAAATCCCCCTCCGCTGCAAATTTGTTGTCAACAATATGTCATTGCGAATGTCGGGTTGGTCTCACTCGCATATTTCATTAACACCTATTAACTGCATAGCATGTAAAATGACACAGAAAGAGTCCAACCGGCCCCAAATGCAATTATCAACACAAAATCAATCCGCGCACGTGCATTGACGACAGTTATTTACCGATGTCTGCCCTAAACATTTCTGATATAAATTCATTTTATTTCACGTATTGTTTCAGCGCTTATAATATACCAGGGATCTGAATTTTGGAAAAACAAAACTTTAATTGTTCAAAACGACATCGAATGTTTGTTGAATTATGTTTTCGTGCTTAGCACTTGACTACAATCGACCAGGTTGCCACATTCGCAAACATTGTTCGTTTCTCGTCCTTTACACACAAGCCTAAGCTTAAAAAGCTCTAACAATTGTCGACATTATTACAATTGTACCCAAAAAACTCCAAAGGACTGGCGATGATTAATTTATTCATGGCCATGCACAGAACGTTTTTTAAAGACGGCGATGCAAGAGGAATTCCTTCCTAACAGAGGTACTGTACGTGTCATGTATCGGTATGTTTTCAACAAACCAAATACAAATTTTTATTTGAACATGTGACGATTGTGATAAAAGTTAATGTTATCCCCGAGGATTTATCGCAACTGGATCTAACTGATTCTCCACATTGTCATCAGGCTCAAATTGGAGTAAATAATATTTGCTAATTTAATCACATACTCTTAAAAAAAACAGAGCGTTGCCAACAATCGGCAATAGCTCCTCTAAATGCGTATTTTCCTGGACCCATTTTGTAAGGCAGAAAATCCAACATGCGATGCCAATAAATGATCTACATCCGATGGCACAACAAAACATAATCGACAACGCTACACGTTGAGCTGGGGCTCAAAAGCGAACCGCGACACTCCCAATTGCGCTTTAATCGCGACCCTGGCGACGCCGTGTTAATTTGGCAACCCCATGTAAACCCCTCGACTGGTCCTTCATTTCAAGCCTTTGCAAATTTCAAATTTTTGACAATTTCAGAATGGATCACTGATAGTGTCTTTTAATGGTGAGTTTCCAAATCAAATTAAACCCTGGATACGGGTCCATCCTCTCCAAGCAGCACCAGGTTTTAACATTCCTTGTGACTTGAGTGCGTCGGTGTTGGTTCAAGCTTAGCCAAGTAATTGCCAGCTATTCAAGTTAAGCAAAACTAACTTCAACAGTGGGTGTATAGCTACTGTTGCTTTCCAGTTTTGATCCCACACCACATGTGGGCGTAATCCCTGGTTACCCAAACACATGGTGTTATGATGGCTTCTGACTTAATACGGCCCCAGCAATGATATTAGGCCTTTCAGTCAGCCACATAACTAGTGTAATGCTTTAATTAGAATATAGTGCTGGACTTTGAAATTCCAGCTCTATTGTGATTGCAAAGGCAGCCACCAGTTTAATAATGCATAGCCTCCAGGAAGAACCAAACGTGATGACTTGTGTCCCTTCTGAACAAGTTGGAACGGGGACTATGAAATGGGCTCCGTCCGTCCATATGTCTGTGAGAAAATGTTAACCCTTGAATTCTGTGATAAAAATGTTAACCCTGATTCCGTGAATAAAAATGTTAACCCTGTTCTTGCAATCTTTGAAACGATAAATCGGGCACACAAAATTCCTTCGCTTCATGGAATTGCATCATGGCATGCATCATTTCTGAATTTGAAAGTGTGTGATATAGGCTGCCTTAGGTATGCAAATGAGCTTTAAAATATGCATATGTAATCACTGAAACGGACATAAGTTACTCAAAATCTTTTGCCACATGAAGTATATCTTTGCAGCATTGTTTTTGCACTTTTGAAAGTACATGATATATGCGGCTTAGGTCATGCAATGAGCTAATTATATGCATAATTAAATGTATTGCTGAAACGGTTACATTGGGGGGGGGGGGGGGTATGCAAAATTCCTCGCTACATGAAAGACTATATTCCCTTCGCTTCCAGAAGTGCATTAATTGCATGCATCGTTCTTGCTATTTTGAAATGCACGATATAGCTGTTTTAGGTATGCAAATGAGCGAATTAAATTATGCATAATTTAATGTATACTGGAACGGTAAACTCGATATGGCAATTCTTTTGCCACATGAAGTACCTTTTGGCATGCATTGTTTTTGCCCATTGAAGTACATATATATGCGACTTAGGTATGCAACTGAGCTAATTAAACATGCATTAGTATGGATGCTGAAATGGTACATTGGATTTATGCAAAATTCCTTCGCTACATGAAAGCCTCTTATTCCTTCGCTTCAAGAAGTTGGCATTATGCATGACCCACAACGCTTCTGCGATTTGAAAGTTCACGCTATAGGCGGTTTAGGTATGCAAATGAGTAATTAAATATGCATAATAAGGTATCACTGAAACGGTACATCAGATCTGCAAATTCTTTTGCCACATGAAGTAATTGTGGAATGCATTGTTTTTGCAACTTTGAAAGTGCATGATGTATATGCGGCTTAGTTTATGCAAATGAGCTAATTCCCCCGCTAAATATGCACATTAATGTTTCGTGTGTTGAAACGGTAACATCAGATGTGCAAAATCTCCTCCGCTACTGAAAGGCTTAGCCTACATCTTTTGTGGAAACATGCTTTATGGGCGGTTTAAGTTATGCGGCTTAGGTACATGACAAATAGCTAAAATATATTGCATTCCTTGTTCCTGAAACGGTAGATAATGACTGTGCAAAATTCCTTCACTACCTGAAAGGCTTATGCCATACATCGTTTGTGTGAACATGATATATGCGGTTTTAGTTATGCGTAAAGTCATACTTATTACTTACCATTCAGCTGCATTACTTTAAGGTGCTAATTCCGTATGTCATTTCTGAATGATTATACTCCAACTCGACTCCTACTTCATCGCACTCAAACTTCCAGCTGCACGTTACTAATCTTCTTCACTCCACCTGCCAATTCCTGACATGCTATGGTTTTAAGTGGGGTGAGTTCAGTGGTCCGAGTTCAAGGAGAGTAGTGTGGTTGTTCCACGTGGGTGCTGGCTATAAATAAATAGCACTTACCCATTAAAGGTGCACGTTCTGTGATTGTCTTTGGGACAACCCCCCCCCCCCACCCAGCCCCCCCCCCCCCCCCCCCCCGATTTACCCGGAAGTAGTATTGATTTTGATATCAGATGAAGGGCCATATGTTTCTCATTGTTGTTCGGAAATTTGAGCCCTCAAATCATTTCATTCCCAAGATATAAACAAAACACACACCACTGTTGCAATGCTTAACCATAAATATCAGCAGAGTATTGAATAGGGCTGTCATTGCAATATGCATTATTGCTAATCTTCTACAGCAAAAACCACAGTTTCATTTCCCACGTACCTTGATGGGGCATATGTGGCCAGTGCCGGCATCTCATATGATATCAAGTAGAGAACACAATGGACAAAAATCGGAACAAGTGGCTTTAAGGCTGAAAAAAATATTATTAAGCTCCAAAATGTAAGGAAATTTTTAAAAAATAAGAAAAACATAAGAAATTAAACTTTAGTCATCACCTGAATCTAGCTTTAATTACAAATTTTAATTGGTGGATTGAATAGCTATCATCTGGAGATACCAAATCTGGGGAAGGTACTACGAGCACATGGGGAGGGAGGACTAATAAGAAACATTTGGGTTATTCCAGAATAAATGAAAATGGGTTACTTTCCTGTCATAATCAAGGTTTGGGAGCGTTGATTTCTTTAGATTTGAGGTTTTGAGTAAAATTTAGGCAAAAAATGATTCTTATTTTAAAATGAAGTCTGTGGAACTGAAGATTGGCCAGTAGTGAGAGTCTTATGGGTGGCACCTCTCCATACCATCTTCAAATGTGAGGCCCCACCCACCCACCAACCCACCCAGACAACAATAGCTGCCAATGAAGTGAACTTACCTGCTCTAGCTTTTTTGCATAACAACTCGACTGTCCTTTCTCAAGTTCAAATGTGTTTTTGAGCTTGATCCACCTCAAACTACTGCTTATAAATACTATCTGTTGTCATTGATGAATCTGTCATTTTGACCTGCTCTGGGTCATAATTGGGAGATATTCTCGGAATGCGGATGACACAAAAGCAGGAATAAATGATAAATGGCGATCACGCGCACAAGTGAGATTGCAATAGATGTAGATAAAAAACAGCTTTTTGTTTGTTTGTGTGTGTGTGTGTGTGTGTAGCATGTGTGTGTGCGCATGTGTTATTTTGTGGCCAGTTAAGTAATGTGGCATTATGAGGTCTTCCATGGAGTAAAGGTGTGTGTTCCCATTGCCAGGATCAGGTGTACCCGATTTTGATATCATATGAAAGGTCCTATTTTTCTCTTCCTCCTGTGATGTCAGTTTCCAAATCCAGGTCATGCCAGAGATGGAAAGGAAAACAATAGCTACCCTCCGCGACCTTACTTTTGCACAAATGTCTCATTTGGGCTCGACCAGAAACCTCTATACCACATTAAAAATTTCGCTACCGCGAAAATAGTCCGCCGATAACGCGCATTATTATTGTGGAAGTCTATGGAGTACTGTGATGCGCTTACTTGTATTATATAATTGGCATATTTGATGGTCAGGCTTGTGTACTAATTAGAAAACACAATGTTAAAATATCAGAATATAAACTTTTAAGTGATATAACTTGATAAGGCTATAAAAAGAAAAGACTTTACAAGCCCCCCCCCAAAAAAAAGTGGGGTATAAAATGTGCAAACCTTTGAGCATAAAACACTCAAAAAATTGGGATTCGGGAGCACAGTTTCGCACAAATTTTTTTTCTCTCGCATTATTGCTGTTTATTCCTTTAAGCCAAGTAGCGTAACAGGCCACCCTAGAGAGCTTTAACCTGGAAGAAAAAGCTTGAAAACCATGCTAAATCGGCCCTTTTTTGTCTGCTCACAAGGAAATTTTAACCTCCAACCAGGAAAATCTGCCTCAAAACCAATTCCAAATGGAAATATTTGCCCCTCTGACAAGTGACCCATTCACTATGAGGTATGTATGCTCATTACAGGGGTTCATTCAGTTCATTAGCCTTGGATGTGCATATGTTAACAGCAGCTGATCATGCACATTTTTGGTAATCAATGAATCATAACTAAACCAATAAGGGTATATTTGCTCCATACCTTGTTAATGAAAGTTGTTGAACGTGCCATGGGATATGAGATTTAATTAGCTCATAGTGGTTAGGCCCTTGCTTTGACAGGAGGAGAGTTTGTGGAGGATATGAATTTCTCTCAAATTGCACCGGATCGGTTGTGGACCACCTACCGAGAATGTTTTGACGGTATACTAGACAAACTAGTACAAAAGAAAGCTGCAAACGTTGTTTTTAACTTACCTGTTATCATAATCGTCCCTTGCCTTGTCCATATCTTTTTAATGCTAAGTACAATTTGCAATCAAACTTTCATTGGTCACATACCAAGGTCAAAGGTCATTGGTCACATACCAAGGTCAAAAGTTTGTCTGAAGGAAAGTGGTAAAATAGGTTGAAAATGTAATTTCTTTTCATCAATCAAATTTATTTCATCTCAACATAATACCATAATAATGATAATAATAATATCAAAATTCAATATAATTTAAATTGGAGATACAATATAAACAAATTTAATTGAAAAAACATTAACAGTGATTGAGATGGGGACACTACTTAACGTATAGTATGATGTTATAGTGCCCGGTAAATAAAAATGTAAATAAGACAACAAAATAACTGTATATAATAGAAAACATTTAGCTATTAAACAACCATCAAGAGCATCATATTCATAAAAAGTATACAAAGAATAAACATATAATTGTTAACAGGACAAACAGACATACATTTGAATCCAACTTTCAAACGGCACATTCAATTACAGGTGCATATATTCGGGAATGTGGTCCAATTTTAACAACTTTGCTTTTACATTTTTTCAACCACAAGTGTAAATCTTAACCAATGGGCAGATTTCAACAGATGAGGATAGTACTAGTTAATAATGGACAATCCGTTTTTATTACACTACAATCTAACCAGTTTGAACACAAATAATTACCACTAACACACCCGCATTACATTGTCAACCCATGGTTACATGGTAAAAACGTTGCTAAGTTTGGGTAAAAAATTGCACAAAATTCAAAATTGCAATAAGCATGCAAAATACATTCCCAAACTGGTCCAAACAAGCTTAGTCGTAGGGTATGAGAAAACCATCTAAAAACACTATGGTTCTACATATACGAATTTACCAGACCAGGAAAATCGCTTTAAAACACTTCCAAAAATGGGAAAAATCGGCCTCAAATGTGAATTTCCCCCTATGACAAGTGACCCTGTTATGCCCGACTCAGAAAATGTCTCGGACACATAACCTTTTGGAATCGTATAACTTTCTTTAATTAATAAATACTTAAATATATCCCTCATCCTTAAGGGACACTACAGCGATTATCCCAAAAGAGTCAAATATTTGAAATTTGCAAGAATAGATTAAAGTGCGAAGATAGTTGCTATAGGATTCTCATAACTGCAATCTCAGTTATAATGTGTTGGAACACCTCCACTGTGTTAAAGACACTATCAGTGATTTCACCCGAAAGTAGTCAAAGTATTTGAATTTGCAGGAAAGAATAGCTAAAATTGCAGGAAATTCTATATAATTCTCATAATTTACTTCTTTCAACGGAAGAATGGTCAGAAAGGAAGAAAACGCTTCTTAAAAGATGACGATTCTCCCATTCAATTAGGTGTTGTTGTAAGTGTCACTGGTTGCGGGACAGTAATGACTAAAATATCTGATGTTTTCTTTATTAGGTTGTTGCAGGGTGTATTAGGGTAACCGTACTTGTTAAAGGACAGGCAAACATCGATTTTTTGATGATTTTTTTTCATTTTTAAGATTGAGCAAATCCACTGGGATAGTGCCTTTAACTCTTTTACTCACTGTATTGCTCAACTCAATAGAATGAAATGATGGCCAATTGCCTTGAGAAGCTGAAGCATTCTTATCCATGCAACATGCCCACCAAAGCAATGTTGGGTTCTTCCTTTAGGGGAGGAACACAGTTCATAATTAACATTGGTCAAGGAGAGCATTTTGAACAGGGCATGTCAAAGTGTTCCAACACCTATGACTGAAATTGTGGTTACCAACACTTAACCCTACATTATATACTTCCAAAGTTATCAGAAATGGACCTCACAGAGACCAACTGGTAAAATGCCTTAGAATCACTTGTTAATAGCTTTCAACGGCATATAAAGTCAGTTTTATAGTATATTTTTCCTTTATTAAGTGATTAGGATACATACATACATTGATCAAAGTGCTTTACAAATACAATGAATTATTATTTGGTCTAATGTATAATAATATGATAGATTTTGAGACGAGTTAATGAAGCTTGAGGTAAACAGCAATTTGAGGTAAACAGTAATTTGAGGTAAACAGCAATTTGAGGTAAACAGCAATTTGAGGTATACAACAATTTGAGGTAAACAACAATTTGAGATAAACAGTAATTTGAGGTAAACAGCAATTTGAGTTGAACAGTATCAGTAGGATCTGACAATACAGAATAATGTATTTTAATAATAATAAAAATAGTGTTGTATTTTGGTGAAGATATGCATATGTAGGATTGTTCAGAAATATAATGAGAATTTATGTAAGACAAATCCAAAATAGAATTACTCACATTCTTTAGCTTTCGACCTCTATGGCAGAGGTCTTGATCACAAGTGAACTCCACTGCCGATTTTCCCGCAACGAACACCTCCTGATGGATTGGTAGTCTCTTTCGCAGGAAATGAGACAGGCAGACAACTTGGGGTAAGGATCAAAGAACATCTTAAAGATACGGAAAAGTCACCGACAAGAAATTTACCAGGGCAGCTAGAAAATCGTCAACTTCTGAAATACATAAATCGGCCATTACTGACCCTGTTGCACAACAAAACAACCTCATTGATTGGGAAGGTGTAAAAATCCTTGACAGAGACTATAATTCCTTCTCAAGAAAAATCAGAGCGGCAATTCAATCAGGACTAACGGGGGAAAAAAAAAAAGTTTCACCGAGTGAAGGTGTGTTGTGTTATCATTAGATCCACATATATAATTCATTGCTAGCAAAATCTAGATTTCCTGCGAAAGAGACTACCAATCCATCAGGAGGTGTTCGTCGCGGGGAAAAATCGGCAGTGGAGTTCACTTGCGATCAAGACCTATGCATAGAGGTAGAATAGATTAAAGAATTGTGAGTAATTCTATTTTGGATTTGTCTTACATAAATTATCATATTATAGTGTTGTATGTTTATATGGATTGGAAGTAGTATATTGCTGGACTGGACTGGCACCCCTTCAAGCACCTTTATTGGCATGTTTAATACTGACAGCAACTTTTGTTTAATTAACGGTGCTTGTTCCGATTGGCTTTGGGACCCCCTGATTACATGGAAGTAGTATAGATTTTGATATCAGATTGTGAATGCTGTATTTTCTCATTGTCGTCCTAAATTTGAGGCCCTCAAATCCATTTCATACCAAGATATACACAAAAAATTGTGGTTTAATGGTTAACCATCAATTATTAGCACGTATTAAATAGGGCTTTGCAAATGCATTATTGCTTCTTCCCCCAAACTCAAAAATTTGTTTCCCCACATACTTGAGGGGCATAGGTGCACGTGCCACACTCTCATATTGAGAACAATAGACATATAATTGGAACAAGTACCTTTTAAGTGGTAAAAACCCCATATAGTAGCTCGGTTTAGATTAATACTCCAAACCATAAACTGATTTTGGTGATTTTATGTGGGAACGGCCATGGATGGTTCCATTGGATCATGACAACACCTTGGTGTCAACACACCTTCTATATACATAATTTATACCAAAAAAAATGCAAAACAACCTAAACTCTCCAACTCATCAGTTTAGGAATGAGAATGGTTGCTTTTAATGTATATCACATCTTTTTGGAGTTGCAAGAAAGGTAGTAAGTGCATTGCTGCAATTTGTCAGAAATTTCTACAAAACATACTTGTATTATGTAAAAATCTTGGGTCAGTGGATCTTGAAATGGTCCTTCAGGTGCCACAGACCTGAAGAACCATTTCAGAACTACTGCCTAAAGGAAAGATAATTGAGTATCCCCTAATACATGCGAAACACAGATGTATCACATGGCAACTATTGCACATACAGCATTCTTGCATTCACCATGGCTTATCTAGATATTAAACAAGATTTGATGATTACATGTTAAACCAATGGCAACAGCAAAATGTAGTTCTTGGCTGACCCCTTGAATAGCGATTGTACAGAGCATCAAGCGCAAGTGTGAAAAGTAAGCATGACATGTGACAATCAGAAATGGTAAAATATTCAGTGTTACATACATAATTAAAGCAAAATGATTATTCTGTTGAGCAAATAAAATCAGTTTCAATTTGAGTTGTGGCAATTTTCTGAGTCTTTGCTGAAAACCCCATCAGAATTGGACTTGCAGTTCTTAAGATATGGTCATTTAGTGGTTGGTTAGAACAATGAAATACAAAGAAAGGTGAATGCTACAGTTGACTATTATCTCAAAGTCATAATTATACAAATGATTCATTGCACTTGCAGTTCTTAAGATATGGTCATTTTAGCGTGTGCTCAGACAATGAAATCAAAAGGAAGTTAAATGCTATAATTGGCTATATCTGAAAATCAATGCTAGCTACAAACAACTGTTGTTATAGTGAATTTATTATCCATGAGGCAGAGACATCAAAATGGTATTGCATGGTATATTTTGCGCATGTAATAGTTCCGGCTTTAATAAAGGCACATGTGTACGTAGCGCTTTCAATCAATGCTCGCAATTTAATGCTGCGGCAAATGAATATATCGCTCTGACATCACCGACTCATTGAAGATAAATGAACCTTAGCGGGATCATATTACAATAGAATTTAATAATATTGATAGTTTATAGGAAATTTGAAGACAATTTGAAGTTATGTGGTCCACTAGTTAACGGACACACAGTAAAACATTGGCTCCAAATTCCTCCCCTTGATGAAATGAAACAGGTTTCCTTGAGGGTGGTGTGTAAATAGCTACTGCATGTTGACCAATAGGTGGACCCGCAGTGTTGAAAATCACCTCGTGCCCTCCCTAGGGGACTTCACCCAAGTGCTTTAATTGGTATCTTGTAGTCCTACTGTCTTGTCGTCCTCCTCCCTCCTCTCTGTGGAGCCTGACGGTGATGTCATCCATAGTAATGCCTTGCAAGCCGTTGAATTAAACCATCAGATGAGAGGCAAGGATGTAGATTGCTGTAACTCTGGTGGTAATGGCTTGATCTAAGCATGATGAAAACTTCTTTGGTCTATGTAGTGCTAATTACAACTTCACTTCCCATGGTTTCTGTGGAAATAAGTAAGAAAAATGTCAGTACGATTTAAGGTAGAGGGAAAACAGTGTTGCTGGGTTCAAGTTACATTTACCGAAAGTGCTCTCTTGAAAGACAATTAATTGAAAAACTTTCATGATTACAAATTGAAGTTACGCCACGATGTGCAACATTGGAAAATGTCAACTCACATAGAGGGGTGTGGCAGCGTATGCTATGAGCGGGGATACTTATGCTCCGGTCTTGTCAACACCACAAGTAATATGATGCATTTGCCAAATCCACAAGTTTACCTTCACACCACTTTGCAACCAAGCTTTAAGTCTTCAGCTTATTGGATTCACAATCTTAGACTTCTAGATGTCTCTCTCCCTTCTTTACCTGTCTGCCAAACTAATCCAGATTATCTCAAAATAGAGCCACCTCCACACCTAAACACATACCAATATGCACATGAAATTCTACCAAGCATTTCCTTGTACACCCACTGGCAAGGCCAGCAAAGTATCATATAATTACAGTAACAATTCATTAAATGACAAACAAGGCCACACCTTCTCCAAATTTTTTTTTTTTTTTTGCAAAATACTCCCCCAAGTCCAAGGCTAAAAGTGCATTGGACACACAAAAGGCAAGATTTAAAAACGCCCCCAGGGGAGCCAGCACGATTTCCCATTGACGAAAATTTGAAGCGCATATTGTTATACCTTGGTTCGCCTTCAGCAGCAGAGCAGAACCTTAGTCTGCAAACATCTTAGCCATAATCAAAGGGAGATATGCACGAGTAACAACTTTAAATTCCAAATCTTTAGAGAGAAGGGAAAAAAATACCGGCATCCGTAGTAATTATCCCTATTTTGGTGTGCGTTTTGTACTTTTCTTTTTTTAAGCAAACAAGATTTCAGAGTCAGCTGATTAAGAATTGAAAATTTCCGCTGCAACAATGAATAAATTAGAAGTGGTCAGTAGTTTGCTATTAATGCAAAAACACAAGAATACACTACTTAAACTTGGGTGCACTGTATTGTGTTAATAAAATTAAAGTTCAGTGTGATCATGGTCCAAGTACTTTGAAGCATATCCAGTTCTGTTTCCTGCCAGTAAACAACTAGTAAAGCAATTCTTGTATATGTTAGAAATGGTGATCAAATTTCCAAATTGTCAATGCTTTGCACCATCCGTATACCCCACTTTGATCTTAAGATACATATTGTCATCTACACCAATGCCATTCAATGGAGCTAATGAATATTCTAGCCCATGATCTATCCCTTGATTTCTTCCATGTCCCATCTATTCTGTGTGACACACCCATGATGTAGGAATTGATCAACCACAAAATCATCTCCATAACCCATCTCTTCTTTTTGTTAAGTAATTTGAAAAAGGTCACAAACATGTCTTTTGAAAGCATAAGGAGCACCAAAATTTGCCTTATTTTCATCTATCCCAAGTATTGCACGACTGCATATGGAGTTGTCACTTAAAGAGAAGCAAATAAGTAATTTATCTATCAATGATGCTTGCGCACAGTTACTGTTAGTAGTTTTGTGACAAATGACTTCATGGACCACCAGACAGACTACATCGTTAAATAGACAGAAGCTTAACATCTCACTTAGGTGTGTGGGAATCGTATAGTGTTCCCCTCTATAGTGTGTGTGCGTGTGTGTGTACGGGTGGGTGGGGGTACGTGAGATTGATGTTACATGAAAATGCAAAAGAAGGCAAATTTTTCAGGAACTAGTTTTGACATTTCCAAGTTGATTTCAACTTTAGTAGCAAAAGGTAATATAAGCATGCAATAATTCACACACAAAAGTGTAATGTTTAATAGCTTCCGACCTGTGAAACATTTGCAGTTGATTCTCACTGTTATTCGAGCTAATAATTGGGTAAAAATGTATCTACTTTTCAAGCAGTATTTCGGACTATCTAATTACATCATATGATATATTCATTTCAATAACCATTACAATGCAGGCTTCAAAATATTTGACCTCTTGCCTACTTTAGCCCTATCACCATTACCATGTTGCTGATTGGCTAAAAAAGACCACATAAGTTCCACTTTGACCAATCAACTGCTAGCTCTCATAAGAAGTTATGACACATTCCATTTTCATCCATTGTGATGTGTCCTGTGGCACCCTCAAGCAAAAGTTTTGTAAGAAAACTCAAACATTTGTACAACCCCTAAATATGTGACTTTGAAATTTGACTCCAAAATTATGCATAGAATTTGTCTGAAATCACAATCAGTATACAAGGTTCTTAATCATAGATTCAAGAGATTAGTTACATGGACAAGAAAAGCACAGACACTGTAAGCCTAAATTTTGTGGGCATTACCATGATTGATAACTTGCGTGAATGCAGTTCGCGTTTCAGAGGTATGCACATAATAGACGGTTTAGTTGCGCTTGAGGTTATCAAATAATTGTGGTGATTTTTTTTCCTTTTTATGGGAAGGCCAAAGTCATTTTGGGGCAAAACGAGCTGAATCAAATTATGAGAACAATAATGGTCTTCTCTGGAAGGACATAAAGAAGTGATTGTATGTCAGGTTTGGGGTTAAATAAAATTGATATAGAGTTCATTAAATGAACTCGAGTATTGTAAAACTTCTGTTCACAAATGTGGAAAAAAGGTTCCGATTTGCACACATTTGGACAAATCAGTTCCTTGTACAAAGATTTGATGTAAAGATTGGACAACTTTGCAAAAATATGTTGTTAAAAGATGATTCTTATCCAATTGTAAAACATCGTGCTGCAAAATTAGATGTTTTACAGTAGGCCCTAAATCTCATGGCAAGCTTTCTTTGTTAACATTTATCATCATCATGCCTTTTATTTTGAATAGAACCAAGTGACATGGTGGGGGGAAACTAATTTTTGTAGGTTTTGTATTTGTACTACTAGACAATTAAGAAAAGTTTAAAACATTTTTGTGTCATATTTTGTAATTGTAAATCCATTGGAGTTGTGAGTTCCCTAGTTGATTGACCTTTACCTATGAATGGGTGCTTTAGGTCTGTTTTGAGTATTAAAAATGAATGATACTAGAACTTCAACAGTGCTTGTTAATGTCTGCGTATACTCAAGTAGTTATATCGGAATCATTTTGTTCGTGTAGACTCACCGGTGCTAAACATAGCTGGATCGCATTGTCTGTGTATGCCCACATCTAGACAAGTAGAATTAGACATGAACTGAAGCAAACAAACGTGCGCAAGTTTACAAAGGGTCACAAAATGGACCTAATTTACCGTGATAAATATCATTCTTGTGGCAGAGCCGAGTGATTCAACTTGGGGAGTTTCTCATCACCACATTGTTAAATATAGCAATTTTTATTTTCCATAGATATATTTTGACTGTTGTTTAATTTTGTGGATGTCGAGGTCAGCAGCTTACTTTTTTAAAGTATTTTTTGCATTTTCAAAAGAATGATTGAATCACAAGCAGCAATCATAAAAATCACTTAAGTTACCAAAAAGCAGGTCAGCAGTTAACTTGGTACAACTGCATTTAACTTGATTCTTAGGTACTGGGTGCTTATTATTAAAGCATATGAACAGGCTCAGTAGTTTTAGAGACAATGGTCATTTGGCCCCCTCCCTTAAAATGCAGCGTTTCAAATGAGTCCCAAACAATCCTAGTCTTATTGTCATCCTAGGTCAACCAAGTCTTGATCATTTGGTCAGCCATCGCATGCACTAACTTAAACCTATCTACGCAGGATTGAAAGGATTACAAGTTGCAGGTGTATTCAAAATTAAGCCATGAAGTCCTGAATATTCTGTTGCATGAAGCGAAATTTGCAAAAATTATTTTAAATCTTTTATGCCAAAGTGTTCCAACCTTGCGGCGATTATCTTTTTTCTGCATCCTCACTTCTAGTACTTTTGTGTCAAAAGTGTGACTTCCGGTGTTTTCATCTTACAAGTTCAAATACTTTCTTGTGTATACAAATACCCAAAATGCAGGTGTTGGGGCAACTTCAACTCTATTGTAATTTTCAGTACCTGTGTGATTTATGTTAAATACACATTTAACACCTCCTCAAATACTTATTTCCTTTTTTTAAAATGCCTGATTTGAACACTCCTTTCCACGGCCCCGTTTGTTTCATTGTCAATTTCTATATATGAATTTATTTGGCACGCTTCTCGTTAGGAACATTAACTACAAAGAAAACCCATAATAGCATTATTCATCTTGGTTGGCTTGGTAGGGGGATATGGGGTATAGTCTTCATCATACAATGACTGTGGCATTTTTTAAAGTTTGTGCATGACTGCATCTTTTGTCCGCACAGTTTAGCTGGTTCCTAATACTTTGAGCGAACTTCCTCCTCATTCTCCTTTTGATGTAGTGCAAAAATATTGTGAAACTTATGAATGCGGTGAAAATTGTAAATTGGTATCAGTTGGGGTCTGGGTTTTATTGGATTCAACACTACGTCAAGTTGGGGTAGATATGTTAACAAAATTGGAGTTGAATGTCATTGTGATTAGACTAACAAATATTAACGATTAATTAACTAACCAAGTAAAGCCGGAATTATTGGATGAGAGAATATATGACCTGGCATGATAGGAAGATTTGTTGTCTGGTCAGTTGTCTGCTAACCAGCGACTAAAACTAATACTGGCTAGGTGGGTCTGTGCTGCATGCTTCTGCTTTATAATTCAAGCAAGTTTATTTTTATTAAAATCTCAGGACTTCTAATATTAATCCTTATGGATCATAACTTCATGAAAGGTAATTTCATCATCCATTTCTTTTAATATTATTTCCTTTTACTAGCTAACAAGTGAACCAGGAACAAAAGAGTGAAACTGATAATCTATTTAAAAAGTGATAACATGCTGTCTATTAGTTTATATTCTAACAGAAACAGGATTACAACTTATCATTTCGCAGACACAATCTGAGATGTAAGCGGCAAAGAGTATAGGTCTGTTCTACTGAAATATGGTATAGTACAGTTAAAGGTGCAACAAGAGATTTTTGAGGCCCCAATATTGTGTCATAAATAAGTAATGTCATATAGATTAGACACTCAATAGGCTTCTTACCTTGTATTTTGGCTACAGAAATGTCTTAAAGGAGAGAAAAAAAGTGATTTTGATTTGCTATATTTCAATTTCAAACATGGCGGGACTGAATTTTTGTATTTGCGCCTATAAAAAGATAGAATTTCACAATTTTTGTACCAAAGAAACATTTCTTCAGCTTAATCCTTTCAGATTGATATATTTTTGATGGAAAGCTTTACAAACCATGGGCAAAATCAGTACTATCAAATTTTATTAAAAGGGCTACACCTGATATGTGAGATCTCTGTTGCACCTTTAAAGTTCAAATAATTGCATGCATTGTGGTATTGATGTGAGGCACTCCTAGAGGAGACCAGGAACAAGCTCAGTGATCTCTTGTAGTTTTGGTACAACTTTTGGTATTATTCATAAACAAAGCAAAATAAATATTTCCTTGTAGGATATTGCTAAAATTATTCTATTATTCTTGTCAATGGTCCAAATAGTGGTTTTGTAGTGATTGGTGAGTTTAGCACTTCAGTTTTTTTTCTTTTTCATTTCTTTCTTTTACCATTTTTATCTCTCTGCCTGCTTGGCCATGGTAAATTGTCCCCTATGTCCTTTATAAATGTCTCATATCTATCATCTGCCCGGGATATTGACTGGGGTTTGCAAGTTTGCGGGTGTGTCAAGTTTGGCCTTACTGATTTTTGAGAAAGTTTTTCAATTTAGAACTCAGAAGACAGATTTGCTTTCAAACCCAATATACAACCATACTAAATTTGAAAAATCAAGTCGTTCAGGTGAATTAAAAGCTCATCTTTATGATTTTTTCTGTAGTTGTGAAAACTTGAAGTCCAGTTTAAACCAGAAAGGAGACCAGTGAATAAAACAGTGTGGTTTTTCAGGGGTTCGATGAAATGTTTCGAATTATGTTTGCATTTGTAGAACAAAATACATTAACCATACTCCAATTTCTGTAAAAGTAAATTGACTTTTGTATGAATAATGTTTTTTTCATCAAATTTCACTCGGAGAGAAGAGAGGGGCGAAGAGAGAGAGAGAGAGAGAGAGGGGAGAGAGAGAGAGAGGAGAGAGAGAGAGGAAGAGGGAAGGAAAGATATTACAAGCCATTTTTATGGTCAATATCTGATATTGTGTGAAATTGAACACCCATTGGATATATTGTTAGCACCTGGAAGTATCCCATCACATGCATGATTTCACCATTAGGTAACCCAGAATTAGTGGTTTAGGAATCTGTGTGACCTTCTTGCATTAATGCGGCCAAGGTATGCAACCAAACCTTCAAAAATGATTACGACTGACTAATCTAAAGTGATGAGGGATCATATCGAATTTTAAATAAAAGACGTCTTTCATGTGCATCTCTTTTTACTCATCGCCAATTGAATTCTAACACAAATGGGTGCATGTTATCTGTTTGGAGTACATTTATCATGCAATCTGAAGATGAGTAAATTGTCCTAACCATAAACCACCAGTGATTGTTCTATAAAAGTGAGTCAAAATAAGTCTTGCTCGGATCGCCATCCCAATTGCACCTGTAAACCTTAGTGTATACTATATAGTTCTATGAATAGTAAACTCTAATAGTAGGCTTAATCTACCCATTACTTTAATTCATGCAGCAAGAAGTATTATTATCATTTTAAGCAGCTATGTTGCACATCTTTAAAATCCAAGCCCACTTTAACTTGATAAAGTTGCAACTTGGCTTCAATGCACACATTTAACACTGTGCAAAAGCAGTGGTATCACTCCATACTTTGGCCAGACACAAGTGTTTCAAGAAAAAACTATGTGATAAACATTGACTCTCACCTTGAATTTTGACTCTCACTGTCAAAGAAACTACCCTGACTGCATAACAGTGAAGAAAATTAAGTAAACCCATTATCCCATTACCAATATGTATACAAATTAGGCCTAGGATACCAATGAACAAATTAGCACAATCAATGTGTGTGTTAGTGTATACTTTTCAGCCACTTATAATCAGAATTTTTTAATCTTGTTTTTATTTTAATTTAAAAACAAATCTTAATTAGAAATTTTTGTTTGTTGTTATATATTGAATGTTTTTCATTCATATTCTTATTATTCATATTTTAAATTAATAATTTAATGTTACAAAGACTAAATTACATGTAATTTACTTTGGTATTATTAACCACAACAACAACATATATAAGAGTCATTTCCGGGAGCGCATTCATTCTCCTAAACCACCACGCAGCGCTATTTTCCCCCATTGAATGCTAGCTTCGGGATATTTTGATTGAAAAGATTATAGTGATAAAAACAAATTGGATAACATCAGTGCTTGAATACAGTTCTAAATAGTGGTGTGTTAACTGATTATTACTGTTGGGCCTTTTTTATACACAAGTTATGTACATCCATTGGAAGGGTTCAGTTAGAACTGAAGTAAAGAGAATTATATATATTTACAATTATAACTGCCTTGTTTGTAAATTTCATTAATTCTTTATTTTAGATATAATCACTTGAATTGTGGATTTTGTTACTAGTAAACTGCAAAATCTTGCATAAATTGTGAATGACAGATAAAGTAGATTTGGGAAATTGTAAAACTCAACCATTTCAGGTGCAAAATTACATATTTTATTTTTATGAGCAAGAAGAAGTTCAACTAAGTGCACACTTACCTTTTAAATGGACCCATGTGTAGCACAAAACTCAGCTGGTCTGTTATGATCAGTTTTATGTCTTAGCTCGAACCACTGACTATAACTAACAAAGTAAACCTAACCAAACTTGGTCAAGCCAAAGCCACAAATTTGATCAAATTTGGTAGAAATTCTGCCTCACTGCACACCATTTGGAAAAAAGACCAATAATTGACTGTGTTAGCATGCTTTTCACACAGGATAGTTGAACGACAACTACCCCGCCTCGAAACAAAACTCTTGGAGTTGTTTCATGCCGGTTTTTCCGATACCCAACAAGACACATAGGCATATGACAAGATAGTCACCTGTGGATGAATCACCTGTCCATGACAAAACCAAAAGCAAAACTGGCAGGTCATTTTTGCACGATAGGTGATTTATACTTTTCCACCTTGTTTACCAGATTTGGTGTGTTCCAGTCGAGAGCACATCCATAGAAAAGGCTCCAGCCCATGTTAGCCAGTGGTGCATGACCAGAGTTATACTGATCCCACAGTGACCTGGGACATTCCACTCTTTGTTAGAGGGGAATTTGTTTTTTAAGTCCAAACATTTGCAGAGAAAGCCAATTATTTGGAAAGAAAATCATTAAAATGATTATTATACCAAAACAAAAGTGTAACTGTAAACAGATATGATTTTGATATGAATTTTGCTTTGAGTTCTTTCTACATTTTTTATCTATCTGCAAAACTGTATTATTTAATGAATTGCATTTAAAGGGGTACTAGCTGATCCACAACCTCGACCCCACCACTCACCCCATCAAGCCGATATTTTAGTATCATTAGAAAATTTGTATTTTTTCTCCTGTCATCTATTTCAATAGTAGTTTGTAGACTACTTTGATGTATGGGCACAATTGCTCACGTTAAAATGATAGGTTGGATTGAAATGAAATTTTGGAGTTAAAGTATCTTGGTGATGGCCTTTCCAATAAAACAAAGAATTACATGTCATAATCAGTTGGGGTGCCTTTAAAGAAGTCAAACAAAATAGGATTTTTAAACACATAAAGACCACTGTGTCAACTTTTTTTGTTATTCTTTATATTTGACTGCTAGTCAGAATGCTCAATTCCAAAATTTCACTTGATGTGGATTTGAGTGGAGATAAAATGCATTTTTGTAATAACTGTTTATAAGCTCACAGGAAGTGGGTAACCATATAAAATAGTTTTATGAGTTCCTTGAATGGGTTTAGCCAAATGAATATATGCCTTATTTTTCTTTATGAGGGGTTTTAAGTTATACTAAAATTAAAAGTTAAGCAGCAGAGTGAGCCATGGGAACAAAGCTTCAGATCCTGTGGAACACCTTTAATAGGTGTTTTTGAAAAACCAAAGAAAACAAAAATTGTATATGTAAATATACTGTTCTGATGCTATCTGCTAGGAAAGCGAAGGACACCTTTCGAACCTAACACCTATAGATGATATCTATCGATCTTCTACTAACCCTGGCTCGATAGTTTAGTTGGTAAGAGCGTCGTGCATGTAATACGAAGGTCACCAGTTCGAATCCAGCCAAGCGCATATGGGCCATCTCTAGGAAAGATAAATAAAATATACACCTTTAATAAGTGCCAAATTTCCATTTTAGTAGCACCAGGAAGAGTAAAGTACTGTTAAAAAAATTGAAGCACTTCCATTTTTTTTTGTGTGTAAATGTTGATGTTTGCCTTGTATTTTTTTATATTCCAAGATTCAGCCTTAAAAGACCATTGTCAGCATGTACTAGGAGTGCTCACCCAGATTTTGATAGCAATACTATACTTAAGCCAACGGTTCAGTTCATGCAAAAATCTCAACTGTTATTTTTGGGCAAGTCAGAGGGGAGGAGGCTACAGATTATGAAATGCCCCTTTACTATTTAATGGGAAACTCTAAAAGAAATCTGTGTCAATAGATGGGAAAATTGATTTCTACTATAACATTTCCTAACAGATGCACATCGGTAACAAATGACTTTGTTTTTACAGGAATCATCTGTTGGCATAGGGCTGCTATTGTTAATGATTGTTCTTTTGTTACAACTCAATTAGTCGGTAGGCTGTGTGGGGCTTTTAACAAAATTATGTATATAGATAGTATGAACAAATGCCAGAAATCCCTTGCACATGAGGTAGTTGAGGCAATCAATACTGACTGTAAGTGACAAAATTACAGGGGCCCATATGGTTCTTTTGAGAATACAGCATGTTTCTATTGTGCTTAGGACATTTTTAAGCAGTTAGGAAATAAACTGGTTAATATCCACTGAGAGTGTCCACAGAAGGGGATTTTCATTTCACCAGGTACTGGAGAAATGTGAGATCTTGCTGACTTCATTTGCACATTCGCTGTAGAAAGATTGATCGGAAATCAATCACAATGCATCATGGTCTCCTCTGTGCAAATGAACTGAAAGTCATCTATTGTTTTTTATTTATTACAATAACTTAAATAAATATGTTGTAGAAATATATTGGTTTGTGATGCGTCTTTTAACACTGACTATTACAATGAGTCTTGTTTGTTTTTTGATGGTGTTATATGAATGGGAAACATAACTTCCTGCTCTTCCCCTGTTCCCACCAGATTGCGCATTCTTTCAGAATGAGGGAAGCTTATATTGGGTCTTTCACTAGATTTATCCTACTATTTGAATACTGGTGGAATACGTGCAAAATCAGTCTATTTTCAACTATTAGCGGTCATTCTTCCCCCGGGGTCCCCCTCAAAAAGCAGGTCTGGATACGCTGGGGTCCCCATTATGGTAATTGCTTTTGCCTTTACACAGTCAGAGGAGGGAGAGGAGGGAATCCAGGATGTGTACTTACCACTCCTTATATCTACTTATATTCATCTCTGTTGACTTATATATTTAAGGTCCATCAGCAGGTCATGTATAGAGCTGGGATTTGTCATTTAATTTCCTATCCGTTTACACGATTAGTATTTTCGTTCGTTTAAACGTGTAAACGGTCATAACGACTGCCGAATTTGGCGCTTCCACGGTAATGCAATTCTAGCGCCATAAATCGTCCGTAATCAGGTTACCCGGCTTTGCATTCGATCATATTATCATCTTGAACCATAAAATATTGTTTGTACATACCTACGTTATGTTTTAATCCAAAATAAAGCAGTTGAATATCCCAAGACCCCAACAACAAAATAACTATGGGCGCCTCCATATTTTGTTACCAAGTTGGTCCCTTTAGCTGATAGTAGCCAGTAGTTTATCTATCCATAGAATAATACAGTAACAAGGTCTATAACAGATTATACTTGCACGCACAAGAACTTGGTAAACTGGGAATTCCCCTGTTTCCGTAAACGTCGGAACCATTTCTAGGAGCAGCATTGGAACTTTTAACTTTACTTTTCACTGACGGCGGGTAAATTTTGGTGAAAATTTGACTTCAGCAATTAAAATATTACTGAAAAAAATTAGTATTTTTTACTACATGTAACGTGTAGTGAATTTCTAAAAGTGCAGTGACCCTTCCGTGCGGATACACGGTTTTTTAAAGTGTACACCGTCCCAGCACTAGTTCATTGTATCAGTTACTTAGTAAAGTTCCCTAATTGTTCTGTGTTTTTAATTCACTGTCACTATCCTTTGTGTCAGTTTCTCCTGTATTTTGTTTTCTATCACATTTTCACACTTTCCCCAGATGGAAAGGGACAATGGTGAATTAATAAAGACAAAGTGGGGGGGGGGGGACTATAAAGATGAGATCGGAAGAGGGGGGGGGGGCGGTGTTGTGACCGAGGGGGGGGGTTTTTTTTTGTGACGGGGGGGTGGGGGGGGGGGGGGGGGCGGGGGGGGCGAGCTAGCAGGATGAACTGAGAATGCAAGTGGGCATAAACCGCACACATGTATGGGGCTTATAAAATTCCATTTTATTAAAAAACTTAAAAAAAAAAAAAAAAATCATGAATTTTTTTGTTGTCATTTTTACATACGATTGGCCAATTGCTGTCTTAGATCTGTCTCTAATTTGAAAGTTAAGGTTTATCAAGAAGATATACGGTTGTCTTTAAGGCACAGAACTGGCATGCTTGTGGGTAAAAATACCAACTCAGTTACACTCTCATAACTTGGTCAAAATAAAAGGCACCAATAAATTGTGCAATAATTGTTATTGCATATCGCAATGATTATCTCTTGCTTCCGAAGAAGCGCAGTCTGTTATTATCGTACTTGTGCAGTTTAATGGCATCCTGTTGCTTAATCATGACAAAAGTTTGGCCAGACCAAGCGGAACTTCCGAAGGCCAGGGTTAAAAGAATTGCTATTGATACGTTACCTCCAAAGATATGTGTATTTACTTATACAGTTGTTTCTTTTGAATCTTGGCTGGTCACATTCCCTGGGGTCTGCTTTCATTAATAGTCTACATTTTGGGACAAAATAATTGAGGAAGGATCTGTATGGTTGGGGGAATAAATATGTGAATTAAAAAAATGGTAAATTATCTTTAATTTCAACACAAAAATGATAAAATAACATAGGGGTCTTAATTTGGTCAAATTGTTTGTGCAGACATTGTAAAATGTTAACCTTCTGTGGCCCTGTCCAAGTTACTTTAGGAAAGCCTGTCCCAAAAGCTAATCCATTTGAGGGCACATTTCTGTTTACTTATATAGGAAAATAACCCCCTTCTCTCTGTTGCTGTTAGAATGGCATGTCCTACCCATAGAGATAGAGAAATAAAAGGCTAGAGGTCGTCCAGCGAGCTCACTGGTAGATGCATAACCCTAACCCTGACGTCGGTTTCTAGCCTATCTCCCGGGAGGAACCGAATGAGTGAGGGAAGAGGGGAACAAGAAAAGTCGCAAACTCGGGTGGGATTCGAACCAGGGCCTTCGGGGGCCCCAGACATGACCCGGGATAGCAGCTACGGCGGTGTTGTCGCTGCCCTGCAGCGATTTCGTGCCCATGTGAGTCTTGGTTTGATGACGTCATCGCTACTTTCTGGACTTAGTGCATTTTTCTCAATTAACACAGTGAGTTTTGGTGAGATTTAGCTGTGCTAGGGTTAATGTTACCGCCCAAGCCCATCACACGTAAACCTTACAGCATGGAAAAATGCACTTTCTCATTTATTTCGCCAGGCGGCCCTTGGTTATAAAATATCCTTTTTACATCCAAGAACATTGTCAGGTTTGTGGTTTGTGCAGAAAGTTTATTGTCACAAAGATCAGGCATAGGGTTTTTTTGCATATTTTAAAAATGGCTTCCAAAGTAGTGTGGGCTATAGTATAGTATGGTGAGTGCGACGTTTTTAACACAGTAGTAGTGCGCAGTTCTAATTTTTTTATCAATATGCAACGTTGACCTCGGTAGGTGCGAAAACAGTGTTTGTATTATTGGTAATCTTAATTAAATCTTAATTATGCACCGCATAATTCTTGTTTACTGAACTGCTTTCAAAATTAGTGCTTAAGTGTTTCAGTGATCAAAACCTCCTTCACCCCAGGAACTGCTTGAAAAGGTGGATGTTACAATGTAAGTGCTGATGGGTACCTGCTAGGCTATGTAGCTGTGTTCAAGATGAAGTCTTCATTTTCACCCTTTTCTTTCTACCTATACCTTAGTTTTACAATTTATGTGCTGTGATCGCAATGAAATGGCACTTTACAAAAGCCATTTGTATGCATGTATGTATTGTCCTGAATCATATCACACACAATTCTGACAGGCAAAATTCTATATGTTAAAAACTCATTTTCTTCTTTCTTAAAAAGGGGGAATCTTGTTTAAAAAGTTGTTCCCACTTCAATTATTTAGGAGTGTTTCTAGGGCTAATTTTCCATGTAGGAAGTATCATAGTATAGATCTACCTCAGGGGAAAAATACCTGGCGGAACTTCAACAGCAATACAAACAGAAGAAAGGCGGATAGCTAATAACCTTTCTGCAAAGTGCTATGTGAACATAACAGATATCTTGTGTGCAAACTCTTTCAAGGGGCATTTCGTGATCCACAACCTCATCCCCCGACTTACCTCAAAAAAGTTGAGATTTTGATATCATCTGAACCGTTAGCCTTAGTAATCCATGTGTACCCAATCGTACGTGCAAATTCAATCGCATATGTTAGAAATTACCAATTTTGTATTTTCTGTGAGTAAATGGACTAAATGTACAGAAACTACAGCACAGTGGTCTATGGGACCATGGGAAACAAGCAATTTGCTCATAACACAAAACTGCAAGATCAGAATCAACGCGAATTTTGTGAATAAGTTTTTCTCAAGGATATCTAGTGAACAATGACTAAAACAGAAGGTGCTGGTATCACGAAATGCACCTTTAAAGCGGAAAAAGTACACTTTGACCTAGAAAAGCGAAGGTCACACCTAGTAACCAAAAATATTAATAGACAGCAATTTCACAGTGGTTGGAATGCATTGGCCACGCTTGCACTTTGGGGTAATTACAGAGTCTTTTTGCTGTTATTTCAACACCCGAGAAGCTTGATTAGTAAAGTGGAACAGTGATGGTTGTTTTGATCAAGAGCGTGTTGAGGCAAAGTACGTGTTGAGGCAAAGTATGAGTGTGTATAAACAGGATTTGTTAGGGACAAACTATTTGATGTCCAGGGTTTTTTTTTTGTGGGGGAACTTTGCCCACTACTATACTCTGTAAACCTAGAAGTACAAAGTAATCAATAAACTCCCACACCAGTCTCACAAGGAATGCCTGGTATTTGTCGACTTATATGACCAGTATTGTATGTATCAGTGTAAGAGATTTGTTTTGTTCTTCAACATGCGTGATTTAGACTGTGCCTAAGAGTGTATAAGCGCATTTTGTAGTAAGGCGCGATAATGCTGCGCAGCGCATCGATTAATTTACTTTGTACTTCGAAGTTTATGAAGTATAGTGAGATGGGGGCGGGGAGGGATTCGCCTGCTAATGAGTAAAAAATAACCCTTATCCCCACTCAAAATGGCATTAAAAAGAATAAACCAATCCAAACTACTTTGCTCCCCTTGACATATAGTGGTGCGTCCCTTATCTGTATCGTAAATCCTCATAGAAAACACATTGGGTGGGAGGTGCAGCAAACTCTTATTGTTTAGTTTGAAACATTGGGAGCTGAAATTTTTAGGATGTTTTGTTTGGGAGATTTGGGGAAAGTGAAGGGTGGCATTAGGGTTGACATGCAATCCATTTTCAGGGGAATATAACCACTGAGTCGATTCAGTTTCTGTAGGGGCAGAATGGAAGGAACTAACAAAAGGTGGAATTTGGTCTCCTCCCCTTTTTGTAGTGCATTCCCCTACAGCCTGCAAAACCAGGATTTTTTTTTTTAGTTGGAGGGGCCAATTGTTTCAGAAGGGATTCACCAAAATTGCAATGTGGGGGGGGGGGGATTTGCAAGTTAACTTTTTACACATTATTTTAATTATTAAAAAAATCATAATAAACCCAATTTTGGCTCACTCCATGCAAAATCCTATTTTTGGAATGACCCTTTTTTAGCTCTTTTAGGGGTTGGGAGGCTTTTTTGGGAATTGGGGGCGGCATTCCCCGTTACGGGCCCTGCCCTAATGTTTATCCTCAAGGTGATAAAAGTCCGACTATAAAGTTGCATATCATGCCATGCCAATCACCTTACCTACAGAACAGTTAATGGTATAAGTTTGTGTGGTTATTGGCACATCACAGAATAAACAAAAATTAATGCATCCATAAGTACCATAAATGCATTTCAATAATTAATCCTATGATTATTGATCGGAAGGTAAAAACTTATATCTGAAAATGACCAAATTTAATTACATGTATGTACCAAAAAATTATGGTGTTTGTTTGTTAGCATCTTATACAAGGGTGACGTAAAAAAAAATGGACCCTGATTGTGTCCGCCATTTTGAATTTTTAAGTAACATATTGGTATCATCTGAAGCGGGGTCGTTATCTTGAATTACTGCAAAGATCATTAACATCGGTTAGTTATAGACCGAGTTACAGTGTTTGAATCAAAGTAGTCTGTCCATGGCTTCACCTGGAAATGCCAGCGTTCACCAAAGGAATCCGTGTCCAGGAAGAAGAAGAAGAAGAAAAATCAGCTATTTATTCACTGCCCAGATTCTTGATTCGAAAGACTGTAGCTCGGCCTATACTTAACCGATTGGAAAGATCTTTGCAGCAAATTAAAGATAATGAAATAAGATTCTGCAGATACCACATATGTTAGATATATATTATTTAAAAATTCAAAATGGCGGACACAATCAGGGTCAAGTTTTTTTTTACTCACCCTGTATTAATACCGGTGGTCTGTCAGTGTGTCTGTCTGACCGCGTCTATTTTCTCGGAGACCGAGGGTCACACGTTCCTGAAACTTGGTGGGTGGGTGCCCTTGACTGAAACAAAGACAGAGTTTGTATTGATTAGTGGATCAAAGGTCATCAGGGGTCATTCAAGGTCAAAGGAGGTCAAATGGGGTAAACATTGGTGTATGGACATGAAACTTGGTGGGGTCGATTGTTGATGCCGGGTCATTCAAACCAGGTGATCGCGAAACCCAGGTGATCGCGAAACCCGGGGACCGCCTAGTATGAAATAATATTTATCAGCTTTTTATGTAGCACTTTTCAACATTTCTAAGATTATCTTCAAAGTAATTACTAATTTATTGTATTGACCCTCTTTGCTATCTACGATAGATAAATTATTACCCCTCTTTGCTTTCTACAGTTGATAAATTATTGCTCCTCTTTGCTATCTACAGTAGATAAACTATTGTCCCTCCTTGCTATCTACAGTAGATAAATTATTGTCCCTCTTTGCTATCTTATAGTAGATAAAGTATTGCCCCTCTTTGCTATCTGCAGGAGATAAATCATTGCCCCTCTTTGCTATCTACAGTAGATAAAGTATTGTTGCTATCTGCAGTAGACAAAAATGAAAATGAATGTATTTGGGGGTGTTAAGACCTTGCATATGGGGTATGTATGAGCTTAAAGAACAGAACGTGGCGGACTTCATATTACCGCAAAACACTGTCTTAGTTTACTAGTCATGCTTGTTGGCCTGTGTGTGAGGAGGTAGTTATCAGTAGCAGATCCGGAAAACTTAATATCTGGAGGAGGAGGCTGACTGGTCTTATTCTGGTGGAATTACAGGCTAAGGGACAATTTCTAACACTGCACAGCCCCTTATATTTTTTTATTCAGGTTTCCATGGGCTGTCGCAATTTTGTTAGGAAGGGTCAAAAAGGGGGTCAAAAGTGGATGAATCCCTGTCCCATTCCCCTCCCTCAACCCCCACTTCTGTTACCTATACAGGTGACTGATTGGTACTATATAGATAGCCACAGTAGTTGGCTGCGTACTGTGGACTTGGGAAAGGCTGCTTTTTGTTTTGATATTCCATCTTTTTACTTTCACACAGTTTTATTAACCTCCTATATTAGCCTCCTGTATAAAGTAACATCAACTATTTTAATAAACACTATTGTATAAGGTAATTAGAGAGTGATTTTCAGCCTATCAATAGAATATGCTTATGCATCGAGTAGAAGATTTTCTGTCAAGGCAGGCCACTAAAATATAAACTAGTCTTTTGTGTCTTATTCAATTCTCGTGAAAATAGAGTCTAACAAGTATTGAAATTGTTCTGGTAGCTTTCTTGAACCATTTTTTGAAATTTTTAGTTCAAATTGTTTTTTTGGGTATTTTTTGTAGTTTTTTGCCCTGAATTTCCAAGGTGACGTGAGTAGGCATTTTTTTCAAACACACACATCAGCATCACTTTGTCCTATACCTAGTGCTATGTTGTAATATGCTAGCCTTGATGATGCATTTGCAGCCTAATGTTTTAACCTGGGTTGGTCCATGTGCTGCCAAGTAACACAATGTTTGGCAGCTAGCTAGGGTCATGGACTTTTAGCAAGAACACATCCCATGTCTGTTTGGTGTTCAGTACCTCTGGTCAGACAAATGTGCATTTAGCAATATGCTTGTACCAAAGCAGTATTTAATAATGATATAGTATAAATATAAATGTAAACATTTCTGTACTTTCAAAAATGTTTATAATTTCTTCAAATGTAAACTTGTGTATTTTTCCCTTAATAAGCCCAATGCAGGCACCCAATCAATAGACTTTCTGCTCATTTATTCTGTTCAGTCAGATAGTATAAACTTCTACCCCTATACAAATCCAAATATTTCCTTTCTCAATTTAAATAACCGTCTGGAATTTTGCTTGGATCCACAAACCTTTCCTCTGTGTGTTGTGTGTTTGTGTCCATGTCTGTATCCCCCGTCTGGTGCTGTCTCTCTGGCTGGTGCACGTGTGGTAAGGTGTGTGCCATGTGTGTGTGTTGGTAACAGACTGTCAAAAATAAGAATTAACAATTGAACAAATCTGTTTGCTCAGAGCAGACAAAGAACCTATTTGGTATGTACCTGTACATGTCTCATATATGTGTGTGGTTTTGTGTGTTATTATGCATATATGTATGCATGTGTGTGTGTTTGTGTGCGTGTGTGCGTGCATGCTTACATAATATGTATGTATGTATGTACGTACATATAATACATTGTGGGGTGAGTTTCTTAAGTTTTAAAATGACATATTGGGGTGAGTATAACATTGTGGGGTGAGTGTAAGACATTGTTAGGGTGAGTTTTAACGGAATAACCCTCAACACTATATTGAAGATTTGAAGACTAAAAAAAAATAAGAATTAGAATTACATTGAACAATCTGTTTGCTCATGCAGACCAGAAACCTATTGTAGCATGTGTGTGTGTTCTCAGATAGTGAGAAAAACTCTTTAAAAACATGAAAAAAAAAACGAAAAAAATCTTAAAAAAATGAAAAAAAAGTGTCTTTTTTAGTAGAAAATTTCAAAACTATATGTTTGAATTCTTCCTTCTAAGTTTTAAAAAAGTGTTTTTTTCTGAAAAAAAGGTCTAAAAAGGTGTCTTCTTAAAGAGATTTTTTAGTAAAACCCCCACAATGTTTTATTTATATTGTTTAAAAACAGATACATGTTTTCTTATGGTTTCTGGTCATTTCGGTTAAAGTGTTTTTGTAATTTGTTTCTCTCCTCCCAAACTCTTGAGCCAATTTCAACCAAATTAGGTCAGAGAACCCTTGGTCCCAGCTTTGTTCATATAGGGGTGTGCACAGATTGGGCCAATTACGGGGCAATCACTTCGAAATCTATGAATTTGTTTTTCCGTCGCATATAAATTGCTATTTCACACCAATCTTGGTCAGAAGATCCCTGGCCCCAAAACCCATATGGGTTTAACAGATTGGATTCAGGTCACATGCATTGAAACTGAATTCAGTTGGAAGAATCACTCACCTGCTTTACAAACGTTACCCATAATGGGGTGTTAACAGATGGGTCAAAGCTCATGTTTGCTGATTAAAGGGAATTTTTGTCCAGTTGGGTAAGTTATATAATTTGTATCTCTTCTTCTAAACCCTTTGACCAATTGTAGCCTAGCTTGGTCAGAATAGCCACTGACTCATGGGTGTGTTCAGAGAATGACCCCCTGTGACCCCTATATGACCTTTTACCCGCCATCATACAGTGTTACGCATTTTTGCGATCACAAAAGAGAGTCAAGACTTGTGGTTTCGAGAACCACCTTGTTCTTATTAGCCTAAGCATTTTTGTACCAATCAATTTTTGTTTTCATAGTATTTTCCCATTTTAAGTAAAATAAGGCCGTCACAAATATTGGTTCCACTTTGAAGACCATCACATGATAGGCTTCTGCATCAAAATTGATGTCCTGGTTTCATTTTCTGTCTTTACCAATTTTTACAAAATTAGGTGTTAATATATGGGGCTGCTTAGAATTTTATGGCCCCTCAATTGGATTTTGAAGTATTACCATTTAAAGATTGTTATAGGCTTCCTGCCATAGTACATGCAAATATAAGTAGACAATATAACCTAAAAGGTCTGGAATTGGTATGTGGAAGATTGAATAGACTTGATAATGCTGTGCCCAATTTTCAGTAATTATAAACATATAAATTTTTTTCTTAGGTTTAGGTCATGTTTTGTAAAAGGTGATATAATTATAATGGCAGTTTGGGATGATGTGATTTCTGATGTCATTTTTGGGCAGACAAATTCCAAATATTACAAAAGTACTGTGTATTAAGTACGAGCAAGCAGTGCTCAGTGTCTAATTAGGCCAAGAAAATAATTGTTTACGTACCCTTAAAGGTAAAAGTTTGGAAGGTTGGGAGTTCAAATCCTTCATTTTTAGGTCGTCCAATTCAATCAGAAAGACCTTATGTCGGCATGATTCATATGTTGTCTGTCTGTGTGTGGTGTGTGTGTGGTTCAAACATTAAAAAAATTTAGTATACAACCTTTTGGTTGGACACTTTTAATATAACTTTTTAGCCCAGTGATGGATCAACTTAAATTTTGGTATGCTTATAATTGAGCAAGGTGTCTTATGTGAGGTAGCAGTTGAGGACGGGTCAAAGGTCATTCTGGGGTCCACTTATTATGTTATTTTTTAATTTTAACTTTCATGTCATGTTGACATCTAAACTTAAGGCCCGTTTTCTCAAACGAGTGTTTAAAACAAAAAAAAAAACGCTAATCACTGTTAAATCGCAATTGAAACGCCCGCTAAAATAAACGGCACTTTCCAAAAAAGCATGTTTAACTTTACACGCTGTTTTAAATTTAGCCAAACATCGTTAAACATTCCTAAAATGTTTGTTAACTTATACTTAGGTCCATTGGGTAGTTTAAGAAGGCGGTTAACTTCACGGTTTCAACAAATGCCTGATATTTTCACTATTGTGATACTCTTGGCTTTAGACCATTGTCAACCATTTATCCAACGAGTAATATAACCCAGACCCGAAGAGTCTCCCGAAACAGCGTAAACCAACATCAAGGGGTGGCCCAAAAGTATTATGATCATACGCACTTCATTATCTAGTTTTTGGGCACCACCATTTGGTTTACGTCTCGTCGTATTTGGAAAATCCCTTAATGTCAGATTTATGAACACGCGTATTTTACGTTCGTCACACTTTAGCGAGTGAAGACAACAACAACAAACCGATGGCCACATGCTATCCTCGGACCATCACTATCTCTTTCCTAAGCCAAATTAACAGGGGTCGTCGGGAGACTTTTTGTGGCATTGGAATTCAGGAATCTTTTTGGATGCATGGTTTCTTCTTCCATCGATGGATTTTCGCATTAATATTGCAGAAAAATCGGATCGATCTGACAATGGAACACTTGGGAATGCACACTGAGAACATAACGCGTGATGCCACGATTTGTAGGTGCGTGTACTTGTGTAGTAACAGCGACGCCGCGCGCGTTTGCGCAACAACAATGATGGCGCGGAGGTGTGAGAGAAATCGTTTACTCTGCTGGCCTATTCAATAACATGCGCGATTCTCCTCTTGGTTTATTAGATCCAGCTCTGTTGCCTTTATCTATCTTTCTTTCCGAGTCCTCAACTTGATTCTTCCATCCATTTTTCCTGTGCTTCTATTTTCATGCTAGTGTTTATCTGTTATAACTAGTATTTTAGTCAAGTGGCAGCACAGCTACATACACTAGGTTCATAGGCCCTGGGTTTTGTCTCCATCATGAACAAATTCTAGCTCCTTGCATAATGCGACATTCTTGAAAATTACCCATGGGCTTCCTGCATAGCATTTATAACTACGGGAGGCATTATCTGAATTATGAAATTCTGTTTCACGCGCACAACTATTATAGGCGAAGATTTTTAGTCACAGTTTGGTGGATGATATTTAGAGCGTTTAATACCATGGTTAGCTAAACGACTTGTTTAACTATTTAACCTGCATTTTTTTTTAATCTTCCCAAACATCGAGCAGATCGTGGCCTATTGGGATTTCCATGCTAAGAAAAATGATGCTCCGCGTGGACAAGTCTGTTTTGCGGACTTATTGTTCAGTTGACATATGGGGACATTTTTCTAGAAAGGCTTTACTAAGGCACGTTCATGAAGAGGGGTCCAGTAGTTTTGGCCTGATGTGACAACACCTTTTTCAGTATAATTTTTTGTTTGGCCACTTTATCATTGTTGTTACGCTATTTAAACTCAATAATTCACAAAGCAAATTTGGTAGAAATTTGAATTGCCTACAATCAGTAGATTCAAGATATTGAATTTTTTGAAGGTGAATGTTACACTTTTGATGGACACATTTTCCCATTTTTGTCCATCAAATGTAACATTCCCTGTAAAAACGTATTTTTTGTAAAAAATTATCTGAAAACAGATAGTTTGAACACTGTTCTTGATCTGAATAGTGACCCTAAATACATAACATATCTATCAAAAATCAAATCCTCTCACAAAAAGTAGGTAAAAAATCATCACATTTTGTTGCTAATGTTACTTTGATGGACATATTGTGGTCCCTCAAATATGTACGTTGCACTAAGAAGGGTATTTTATGTTAAAAATTACGATTTCTTTGCCTAATTTACTTTGGAGTGTGTCTTGGCGCGAACTTTCCAATTAAACTGTTAAAATGCCCAAAATTACATCTGATACTTTAATGACACTTTATGTAAAATCGGGGAGATTTGGACCCCTCTATCGTAAAACTTTCATTAGTGCAAAAATCAAGAATTTCACATTTTATGGACACATGTTATGTGAAATCTCTTGTTTATCCTTTAAATGAAGTAATTAGCCAAAAGTAAAAAGGTTGCATACAAAGTTACATCATGTTTTATTAGCCAGTTAAAATTGCTGTTTGAAAGACAGGTAGTTAGTGTTCAGTGGATTTAATTTCGTGAATGTGTCAGCTGGCATCTGCAAACTAGAAAGCTGAGACTTACTGCATGGGCAATTAAGGTTCTATGGTCATTGCAAATAAAAGCTGTTCATTTTTTTGTTCACCTTCACCTTTGGCTTATTTTCTCCGTGTGCCCACTCTCAATATTTGGTATTCCTGTGGGTAAAATTTGACTATCCCTATTTTGTAAAGATTATGGCTGGTATTCTGAAAGGGAGACTAACATTAAAGACCTTGGTTTTAAACCAGGGTTAGTCCTACAAGAGGGTACTTTTTTTCTGACAAAACATACTCCTAAAGTTTGCTGTAACGGTGAGTAAAATTCCTCATGGATGGGCTTGTCCAGCCCATCCATGAGGATATTTTCTCACCCGTTACATCTAACTTTTACAGTATTTTGAAAGGAAAAGGTCCCCTCTTGTAGGACTAACCCTGTTTAAACCCAGGTCTAAATTTAGTCTCCTTTCAGAAAGACCACCCATTTTATCAAGATATCCACTTTCAAGGAGGTCTTTGCACAGTATAGACCATCAGAACCTGAAGGTGCAACGAGACATTTCACATCTAGGTGTCCCTAAACAATCAAAAGTACTGTTTTCCCCTGATGTAAAGCATTCCACCAAAAATAACGCCCATCTGAAGGATTAAGCCTGCAAATGTTTCTTTGGGACAAAATTTTGAATGTCTAATTTTGTATAAGGAGCAACTATGAATTCAGCCTATGTTTTCTATTGAAATATAATCAAATCGGAATCGCCTTTTTTCTCTCTTTTAAGGCATTTCTGTTGCAAAAGTATAAGGTAAAAAATCTATGAGTGTCTAGTCTATAGAAATTACACATTATGATCAATATTTGTGCCTCAGAAATCTCTCTTGCACCTTCCAGTTTATTATTAAATTAAGTGATCATAAGATTTTATGAACATTGAGACCGGATCAAAATTATTGTAACTCACATTAACATCCCTACTTAACAAAACTATAAGTACTTTCTTAAAGACATAAAATTGGCCAAACTCCTGCCTGGAAACACAAAATTTTAGCAAAGATGTAACCTGACATCCAACAAGTCTTGTACCGATTTCTTTTACAAAAAAGATATTTGGAATTTCATTTTTAGATCAAGTTGAAAATAATGCTAATTTTTTTAAAGGTCGTCTTAGCAGAATCCGGATGTCATGGATGATGCTCATTTCCCAATGTCAAAATGCCCTGATACAGATTTTCAAAATTCTCTTGTGTGTGGAGTGTGTGCATACCTGTAATGGTATATCTCTGTTCACTGATCAACCATGTCACTGCGTTCTTTCCCAATCTTATGTTTTGTCTGCTTGTTAGATTGTATTACCGAAAATTAAAAGTGATCGCTTCTGTTTTGTGTGGTTCACCGTGGGAAAAAAGACACATGGCATGGGACTGGTTTTATAAAGGTTATTTTGTTGTTTGCATGATATGTCATCATCATAATCATCTACTTCCTGGTTCATGATAAAAAACAAAATATTCAAATATGAAAACTCCTGCATTATTGATTTTTCAGAAGTGTTATTAAGGTATATGCAACAAACTTGGGTCAAAAGTTGGTGTGATATGCAGTTACTGTCGCACGTTTTTACCGACTCAAACAAAAAGAAGATGCAAACAAGGCTAACCAATGAAATTCTGGTGTACACGTATTGCCACCCGCAGAACCTCATTTTCAAAGGTGTCTGCCCCATTTGAAGCTTATTCACAGTTATCCAGTCAAGTTCTGTTGACTTTTTTACTCCAATCTAAAAAAACATTAGACTAAGTGGACCTACCAGATCAAGTTATAATTTGTAAAATTCAGTTCGTAAGGACGTTCATGTTTTGTTCTTATAGTGGGCACTGGCACTTTTCAACAAATATGAAATTCTTCATATTCTTCTGTTCAATATAGTCTCAGCCATTGGAAAAATAGAGATTATTTTACACAAAGAATATACAAACAACAATAAGGGAATTAATACGAGCTGAGACAATCATGTAATTTGTAGGCCAACTGTTAAGTTTCAATAACTATACCAGGGTTCTCATTATATTAGCTGAAGGGTCCCTAGAATACCCGCACCTATTAGAAATTTCCCTACTTGAGGGCCAATACACCTGAATTCTATGTTTCCCTTTATATCTTAGAGCATGATCAAGGGCCAAAAAAACAATGGTTGGCGGGCCGGATTGGGCCCGCCGGTGCCCCTATTGAGAACCCCTTGAACTATACTCAACAAATGTTTCTATAAACATGAATATCATAGACTCTACACTACTACACACAGTCCTAATCAACCATTCAAACACAAAGAGCCCAAAACAACCACCGGAACCATCCGAAACCCTCGCAACTTCCAAAGTGGTCCACTTTTGTTTAAAAATCTTATTTTAGAGTTTTGGCCAAATGACACATTTTGAGTTCAGGAAATGCTCAACAACCATTAAAAATTTCATAACCTTATACCATTTTTTCTCAGAGGAGAAAGGAAGTAATAAAGTAATTAGAAGTTTGGGCATCTTGAGTGGGAATCGAACCTGGGACCCAGGCGCCTCAAGCCACGAGGGTGTCGCTGGCCATCCAGCGATTCATGCCCTGGTGTGTTTTTGTATGATGACATCATGGCTGATTTGGGCTTTTCATTTTCTACCCTCGAACTGATTGAGATTTGGTGAGTTTTGTGGACTTATTAGAGTTAATGGCATTTTAATGATTATACACAATTTTTCCAAAAATCTATCAATACAATTATGGTGTGGTGTGATGTATCATTATGTTTGTATTAATTATTTTAATGATGAATTACAAACTTCTGATTTTACAGCTGAGAATGTCAAATTTGCATATAACGCTAGTGCACACAAAAAAAACAATAATTCCATGACTAATAGAAGTGTTAGTCTGTGGATAAACTATGGATTAGAAGTGTCCCCTTTCAGATTTGGACTTTTTCACTTACGTAACCTAAAATAGTTTTGGGGTTTTATACTTCTTTAAACTTCACAGAATTCAGTATTCAGTTTCACTCATCAACCTGACAAAAAAATCAAGGAATAGAATCAAAGGTTACCAAGTTTTAGATAAAAGTATTAAACAAATCATATTTTGTTGCCAAAAATTGACTACATAGTGCTATTGATGGATCAGATTTTTCAATAAAATTACTGGACATGCTAGAAAAAAATGTCTACAAGTGTTATAGTTATTCGTTGTTAAGTTGCATGCTTATGTGAGCTTTCTGAGTATACCTGCTAGATGACCCTTTATGACCTTTGACCCAAAAATGACCCTGGAAATGTGACCACAAAAGTGTGTACAGCAAAACTCTATCACCATACCAAAACTCATATCCAATAACGTTCCAAAGAGGGCGGCCAAGTTACCCATAATGACCCCTAGATGAACTTATTTTGACGCCCATGACCCCTCAAAAGACATACCACAAACCTCGTACGTCGGAGCTCTACCACTATACCAAAATTCATATCCCGTATGTTAAGAAAGTACGGTCGAAACTCATAGCCGACGAAACAATAAACAAACCCCAAAGTTGATTTTTTTTAGTCATATAGATATCGGGTGTCTCACTGATTTTTTTTTTAAAATCAAAACCAACTTGTGATTTTTTTTTGGGGGGGGGGGAAATTAAAAACCGCATGCAACGTCCAAGCATGTTTTAGCACCAACATAAATGCAAATATTATGCACCCACCCATCCATCGCATGAATAGGAATTAAGAATGTTTTAGGCAACAGAATCATCTCTAGAAGTAGAATGTGTTACTGTGTTCCACTCTTTGTACCAAACCTTCTCAAATGGTAATAGCCCTGGAGCTAGCACACTTTTGAAACACATCTCAAGTACAAAGGTTGAGTGATTAAATATGTTGACATCCTGACAGGACCACGAAACGTGATTCTTACGTGCTGCAAGTGGTTCCTTAAGGAAGGGGCCAACAAATGTTTGTACGGGGTCAAATTTGTAAATGATCCAATCATGTTGAAAATCACAACGCATGTATGTGTCTAACCATATGATTCAAAAAGGTCATAGTTTGTCATATGTCCAGCCTAAATTTTGAGAGTTATAGGCTAAAACGCAAAAAATCAATAATAAGGGTCAATTTTCGTTTTGTACAGGGGTCCAATTTAAAAGAGTTGACTCCGATTTGGGATACAAATGGTGCAAAATTTATTGGTGGAGTTCATATGTTTAAAATAAGGAAGAGTTTTTGACTGTCTAAATGCTTGGTGCCGATGTAGGGGCACAAGAAGGGTCAACGTCCATGCATTCACTGGGTCTTGATCTTGTTACCCCCCACTTTCTTAAGCAAGCATTTGAGACACTCAAAACTAATTCCTTATTTATCCTATAGGCTCCACCAATAATTTGCACCATTTTTTATCCAAATTGAGCAATTTTAAAATTTGCCCCCTGTACAACGGAAATTGACCCTTTTATTGATTTTTGCTGTTTTTATCCATAACTCTGAAAGTTAGGATGTCATCTACAAACTATACCTTTCTGAATCCTTATGGCTAGACACATAAAAAACATGTGTTCTTTTTCAAATGATTGGATCATTTACAGTTTTGACCCCTGTACAAACTTTTGATTTTTGGCGCCCCTCTCCTTAAGCACCACTTGCGGCACTTAAGATGCGGTTCAGGGGTTCCTGTCAGTCTGTCACATATTTAATCACTCCAACCGTTTGTACTTGAGATGTGTTACAATGTGTGCTACTCCTGGGTTGTATGGACAAAGATCCAACTGCATTGTTTCCAGATTCTGGGAGAGCTTCTGAGACATTCTCTGACAACGCTAATCGTACAGTAGGGACCTACTTGGCACCTGCACATTCAGAAAATAGTGACAAAAATAATTTCAAATGAAACAAATAAATAAAAAAAAATTAAAAAAACAAGCAAAAAAAATCCAACAAACATTGGTAGAATTTGTGGGATCTACGAGAACTATTTGGATTCTCATAGCTGGGAGTTCGGAGTCGGTGGATTCTCCTCGAATTCGGTTAGTGTGCCACTTTAAGCAGTTTCGAGACTCTAAACTGGATTTTCGCGTGGATTCGATTTGGAGTGTCTTTGCAAGAGTGGACTCTCAGACTTTTGTAGAATTCTAGCTCTACTTAAAACAAAAAAACAACTCATGTAGAATTTTAAAAAAAAATCAAATTAAAAAAAAAATCCAGAAAAACAAATTTCCTGAAAGCTCAGTATATTCAGTTTGATTTCCCTTGCGATCAAGCACTAAAAGCAAATATCTGTAATAACATTTATTGAATACAGAGTAAGCACTTGAATGGAATTAGATTGCAATCAAATCTTTCATTAGACTTTAATACCACAACTTTCATGATAGGGTCTACCTATTGTTGCAATATTTAGTACTAGACCATAGTAGGGCAACTAGACCATCGAATATCATTATTTAACCACAAGAAAAGTTACATGGATTTGTACTTTAATTATGTGTTTAGGGAAAAGAAGCCATACTCTCTTCTCATGACTTTGAATCCAAAGGTTGCTATCTATTGTACGATTGACAAGCGATTTATCGCTTGCGCAATATTTTATTGGTAAAAACTTCACGTTTGACAAGCAGTGACATTGTGTCCTTTCTTTACAACAGGGTCCACATACACACCTACACCTGCATACACACCCAGTAAATCACATATCAAACACCAATACTCCACAAATGAGAGCATTTGTTTTTCCCAGTGGAAAAACACAACGAATTTATGATCATTAAACCTTTGAAGTCATGAGTTCAAGCTCGGCTTGAGCAAGATACTTACGGTCTCAATTGCAATCATTGAACCCAAGCGATTTTGATAGTGTTGATAGGCTAGTGGCCCGCCTAGCCACTTGCCACCTCTGAACGTGAAATGATGTGACCATTTTTCCTAATGGCAGTATAATACTTGCACTCAGAGGGCCTTTGAGCCACCCTCATAGGGTGGATTATTATTATGATGGTTAGGCCAAAAATTGTCTTTGTTATTTTCTTTCTCACTATGGGGTTAGTGCAAAATATAATTTCCTTCCATAATGCCTTCCTTTGTATTGTACTTTATTCCGTTTGAGGGAAACAACGGATCATAATATGATTTTAATGCCAAATTTTTTATATTTTGTATGATGGCCTATGAAAGGATTTTGCTATAGACAGCCTGTATCCAACTCATTATAACATAATGACATAATGCATATTTCCCCCCATAACATTGTATTTGGAGTTTTAATTATTAATTATTATTAATTAATTTGCTATCAATGTAGGTTTAGGGCAGATTGTTATCCCACTCATTTCATTGTTAGGGGCAAAATATCATTTGTCTCAATGCCTTTCCACTGTAGGGTTGCATAATTCCTTTTAAGTTAGCAAGGATGTGAAATTACTTTTATGGCACAATTCCATTCAAATTAAGAGATTTTGTATGATGGGCTGTTTCTAAGAGGATTTTGCTATAGACACCTGTTAGTGTCAACAAATGAAACAACCTAATGACTATGTCACATTATCACCCGAATGCTGTCATTGGCATTGGTTTTAATAACCATTGTTCTTACTCTTATTTCTTATTATCAGCTAGAAATCTACCTTAATATCAATTTTACCTTTGTTATATGTAGTATACAATTTTACATTGGTGCTAACAGAATTTTGTCCATGGTTTAAGTGAGCGCTATGCGAGCTCTTACCCCCAACATGTGTGATGACTCATTGAACATTGTATTTCACCCGGGGGGCACTTGTATTCCACGGTGATATCATGCTCGAGTATGGCCTCCAAAAACGTACCCTAATCGCGTATTTCACATGGCAAGAAAACCCCTACACTGTTTAGCACCCCACGCTGGGTGCACTTGAACCCATTTTCTGGTAAATGTGTTACCCAACCATGGTTGGTTAAAAGTTTTCCCAAAATAAGGGTAAAAAACAACCATGTTGTTGGGCAAAATAATTTTACCCAATGTTACTGTGTAAGTATTTACCACATAATGGGTAAAGTTTTATCCACTTGTTGGGCAGTGTCTTGCTTTTACCCAATTATATTGGGTAATATTCAAGGGTATTGGGTATTTATTTTCACCACATCATTGGGTAAATTTTATCCACTTGTTGGGCGGTGTATTGCGTTTACCCAATTATATTGGGTTAATATCAAGTGTATTGTATTTGACGCTTTTGCAGGTAAGCTCACACTCTTTATAATCATATAGTATAGAGAAATTAATGTGATCTTGGTACTAAGATAATTTATTTTGTTTTGTGTGCGTGTATTGGCGACAGTAAGGCTGTTAGTAAATGATAAAGTGATGATTTGGTGCCCAATATTAATTTGTCTCTCTATGAGTTTTTTAAAATATTGGGCTCGACTTTGTCTTGTCATGTCAATGGACGACAGTCAGATCACGACTTAGTACTGGCAATGCATGCATGCATACTACGTCTATGCAGGCCTGATCATTCATATGCAAACTGGTCAAATACAATGAAAATGTGCGCACATGTATGTGTGCATGAGTTTGTCTGAACACTGGAACGGCTGAAAAAGGCTTCGCTTTACTACGCCTTTCGTCGCAAAATACCAGCACACAAAACAACTTATCTTAGTAACCAAGATCACATTAATTTTGATCTATATATTATACAAGTGTGATCTTACTGCAAAGCGTCAATTATATTTTCCATCCCCACTGCTGCAACCTCTCTGCTACTGATTTACCCGCCATGATCAGTGATGATGCCTAAACTTCAGACGATGTTTAATTGGTGTCAAATATGTCACAACATGATATGTTTGTTTTACCCACTATTGGTAAAATAATGCAACGGCGGTAAAATGAAAGTGTAACCCGGGCATGACACCGTTAAGTTACCCAACAAAGTGGTAAATTAATCCTTGCCAATAATGATATTTTTGTTTTACCCAACTTTAAGATAACATACAATGAAGCGCCGTGAAACCTAAATAAGCTGGGGAAAGTACCGTGTATTACTTGAGTTGGGGAAAAAATTAATTTTTCATAAAAAAATTCTCTGCGAAAATTCTGTAGGCCCGGGTGGAATATGAAGAATTCAAAATTTGGGCATTGAGAATTGAAGATTATCACTTTTTTATATATTCCTTCATTTTTCTTTCTGTTTTCTTTCTTAGTTTCTTTCTTTCTTTTCTTTTACTCGTCAACAGGAAGGAATGTTTTATATTTATGCTTTATTGCTGAATATATTTGTTCTATTATGCATCTTTATATTCTATTTTAACTTATTTTAATATGTTTATCATTATTAAGTTTTGTCTTATTTTTAGAGGTTATTTTTAGTCAACCCTAATAACAGTTTCAACATTTTTTCGTAGCTTCTTTGTTTAGGCCTTGTGCCTATAAATTGTTAAATATATTTGTGTTTTTGTGTTTTTGATTATATTTTATATTAATGATTTGATTATATATTAGTTAATATAACAAGGCCTAATAGATAATTAATTAACAAAAATAAATGATAATATAATAATTAATATAACAATTAATATAATTAAAAGAATGTAGAAAATTACATATTCAGAATTAAGTGATTTTAAATCATATTGTTTATTTACAGTTTTATCATTTACATGTCATATTCACGTTTGATCACACATCATACCATGCAATGATGCCATGCATGTATAATTATGATGCATATTAATAATTATATCATTTTCCTTGATTGTACAATTATAGGTATTTGTCTCCCTGATTACCTCGTCCCCTTAGAGCCCGAACTGACTATGGGTCCAAAAATGGAATTTTGAGAATAGGCAATTATTTAAAGTTTATTAAAGCTAAAAAAAATAAGAAATCACTTATAAGGCTATTTTGAAAATCTGGAATAAATATAATCTTGCGCGCGGGTTCTGTTTTCTTATACTTTTTCAAAGTTGATATAATTATGCCTCACACAACTCGTGTGATCCAAGGGATGGTCGAAAAATGCCCAAACATGGACAGGCCAGTTCTGGCTCTAATGGGACGACATTTAATAGGTACACTATTGGATGTGATATTTAGACATTTCCCCAACCAAGTGGTATATTAACATTTACCCAACTTGCGTTTATTTTAACCAATTTTGGGCAAAATTTGCCAACTTGGTTTGTAAAAAACCATTTACCCAGCGTTTCTAACAGGTAAGCATTTATTCGTTGATTTTGCTACCACCACAACAAGTACTCTGGGCTTGATTTTTGCTGCCTAAACAAGTGTTTTGGTTGAATTTTAAAACCCTAACTAAAAACTAGTAATTTGGGGGCATGACAGTTTAAAAATGCACCCTAAACAAGTATGTTGACATCATTTGCTATCCTAAACAAGTACCTTTTATAAAATGTACCTTTAACCGACTTTACAGCTATAGTCGTTTATTGTAAATGGCCGGATAAAGGAAATTTTTATACAGGATTTCTGTAAGTTTTTTATTTCACACTCTTTTTGTGTAAAAGCATTACTTTGCACATGTATCTCAGCCTAATAAGTTCAAAATTTAATTCCATTACATTTAAATTTCAATCTTTTCAAAAGTTTCCTATTTCTTAGACATTAATGCGTCTTATATCGGGTGTCGTAATTTGACAGTTTTTGATTGATACTAATTAGAGACCCGACCCAATTCCTTTCCTTCTACAACACTAGGCCTACATCTAAGACGATCATTCGGAGTGTAGAATTAACACGGCGGAATGAAATGAAACTCCAATTATAAAGGCTATTATGTGCAGGAGAGGCAACGATAGAGAAAATAAGCTAAAATAAGGCTGAAAACGGTTAAAATCACTCGGGTAATCTACCATATGAAATCAGAAGACAAATCGGAACAAACCCACTATTTTCCAGCCTTTCAATGTACTCAAAATATTACACCCTAAACGCGTATTTTTCGATGTGAAAAGCATACCCTTATTTTTGAATTTTTGACGATTTTTTATACCATACCATGCTGGAACGATGTTCTTGGATGTGAAAGGATCATTTTATAACTTAGGTGCGTGGCAAATCAATGAGAAAGTGCACTTCCATGCTGTGGAGAAGTTTATGTAGTAGTGGGCTTGGCAGTAACATTTACCTGTAACTACCGACTTCCAATCAATAAACCCACCCACCAAACCAACCAATTACACCAACCACACGACTGGCCACGGTTATGTAGCTTTTCTTATCTATCTCTCATGACGTGGATTGAGTGGTTTTATTATGCTTAATGGTAACAATGCGCTTTGTTCTGTTAATAACAAGGATATAATATTGATTATTTTGGCAATTTTGAGATTTTGCTATAGATAGCCTGTTGTAGAATTCATTATAGTCTCATGAATAATGTACTGTCTGGGGAGGGGGACATGTGGCAGAAGAAAAATTCCCATCACACTTGGGTTTGATAACAAAGGTTGTTAACTGCTAGTTGTCCCTAACTGGTCAGTCTAGATATACCAAGCAATTTTTTTTTTGGACAAAATTTGGGGAACATGAAAAAAATCCATTTTTAAACCAAAATTGGCAGAAATTAAGGTGTGCACCCATATACCACACATCCAAAAATATGATCCATATACAGCGAGTTCATCATATTAATACAAGAGCATAACATTTGACGCCATTGATAAATATTCTTCACAATTAATCGGTAATTTTACAGAAGGTGACCTTGTTTACAAACTTATAGACTAGATTGCATGTGCAACTTTGAATTCCTACACTTTCTATGCCTAGCGGGTATTGTGATGTCACACATCTAGTCTAGACTTGTAGGCCTTCCGATTTTCAATCATTAGATACACAACTGATTTAGTATTATAGAAATTCATTAACACCAAATTACCTGGATGACAGAAAGTACATTGTTCAATGTTTGTGTTGAAAGTACATGGGTGGAGTAGCAATGATTGTACACTTGATTAATTTCATTTGGAGATATGATAGTTGTGATTAATTCTCTAGGTGTCAGTCCAGGGAATAGTACATGTATGAAGTGTGCATTGTTGCTTTAAACCGATCCACCCGAAAGAGTCGAAATATTTGTAATTTATTAGAGCAGCTTCAAAATGAAAAACAGGTCTGTAGAATTCTCAAAAGTTATTTTTTCCAAAATGAAAAATTTGCAAAACTACAGAAATCACACCGCAGTGTTCAAAGATAAGAATTTCTATTCAATTGGCAATAATTCAGTCATGTCCCGTAGGGAAGTAATGACTGCAATATATGATTTTTGCTTATTACTATGTTGCTTTTGGTTTTTTATCACTGTTGTGTATGTTTGGATAACCTATGATTGTTAGAGACATGCTAAATTTGATTGTTACATGTTAATCACTTCATTTCACCTTCCCCAAAGGGTTTATTATGAACCTTGCTATTGGCATTTGTGTTCATCTTTTGCACACAATTTTGCCACCAGGTTCCATGATTATCAGTGTCCATGTAATGGGTACTATTTGTAAGGTCTTCAAACCAGGAACCCTGCAATCATACTCTTTTACCCATTGATCAATTAACTTCATACTCTGTCAGAAGAACCACTGTCCAAGACTCATATGGGGAATTACAACTGATTGACCTCTGAACCAAATGTGACCTTTGACCCCCATTCATAAACTGCGATGGCAGATGATACATGTGTTCCAAGGAATGCTGTATTTTTAATAGGCATTGATGTTACCAACAAAGGCGTCATTTTGCAGACAACAGATGGGATGGTTACAGAAATGCTGTTTTGCTTAAAGGTCCCTGGCCCGATCGCCAATAGCCTCGTCCCCAGGGACCCCAGATTTTACCGGAAGTGGTCAACATTTTGGTATCAGAAGAAAGCTACTATTTTTATCATTTACCATGTGAAATCTTAGGGCTAAAGGATGTTGGGTGTGAATGGTATGAGCGAAAATGTGCCCCATTTTGGTCGACCAATATTAATTTTATACAGTACTCTATTGGGGATTACAAAATCAAGTTTTAGCTCTTCACATCAAATCGGGTTGAAATATCAGCTGCAAACACTTACAGATAGAAGGTCTTCACACCAAAAACCCTTCAAGATGAAACTTTATGTACTTTAAATTCGGGCCATCCCCCTTTAAAGCCTTGAATGGAATAGCACCTTCGCTGTTGTACTTGGCATGGTTAATGACCAGGCTTTCTCACCCTTTTTTGCCTGAGATCCACTTCTAAATGGTAATCATCGGAGTTACTCCAAAAAGTTTCAGCCAACACAACATTGTGTCCAATGGGCTGTCTAATGATGATTTAATTAACATGTTAAAATAAGTACACACCAATTGCTTAATGGAAGTACCTGTGGAAGTAGATGTGAAGTAGCCATGGAGTACCTACCTGCATGGGTACCACATTGTGCCGGCCGCAAAATGTGGGGGTAATCATCTACCTAGGCACACACCAGTAGCTAACACTAGTCACCCCAGGGGAGTACCTGCAATGGTACTCCCATGCAAATGAGCTTGAGCTCTGTGGATTATTGTAGTAATTTTATCCATACTTAACATTTTGGTTAACAATGTTATATGTTTTTACACAAAATGTCATATATAGGGGTTTTGGTGATGCTCAACTCAAATATAGATGTACTAAGCTTGAAAATGATCAGAAAGTGTAAATAACAATGGAATGTTGGCGCCCTCTATGGTCAAAGTTGCTGCCTACTAGGCAGCCGGTAGGGGAGTACCTGTGAAGGTACTCCCGTGGAGTAGAATGCGGGGTACTCCGCTACTGGTGGCTTACAAGGGTACTGTTAGTAACCTAGCAGGCAACTGTAGAGTACACTATCGGATGGGTACTGCTAAGTAAACATTAAGCTGCGATTCACCAGGGGCTTGTGTACTTGCAAGTACTTTGTTGTTGCACTGCCTCAATAATGTATTCAAGGGGTACCTTTGAGTAGAGCTAGAGTACACATGGTAGCCTAAGCTTGGGTTACACTGTGAGTAGGAAATCTTGCGTGGATGAAATGTCTGGTTTCCTTTATGGAAGAGAGTTTCTTTATTTTCATTAACTCGGGACATTTTTTACTGAGTTAGCTACAGAACAACATTGGGGAACAAGTAGATTTGTTTAGTTACGGACCTATTTTATTTCGTGAGATGCCACATAAAGGTAATTTGTCATAAACTTTCAAAGCACTGACATTCTTGTTTTCCTTTAAAATTTTTTTTGTGTGTACAGAGGAGAGTACATACCCATCTGGCGGGTTATACTAGACTCAGTGCACCAGATGCGCAAAGAACGTAACACCCCAAAAATTTAAAATGACCTGGCACGATCCAAAAAACTACGCCACAGCTACAAGAGTCTCAGTATAAAGAGTGCCTTAATATTGAGCAAAGTCAAGGAGACAGAATGCATGCGGTGTGCCTATACTCGATGAAAAGGTTAGTTGAAGTTGGACTGCCTTTCAGCTTTAAAATTGCTATCTTGACAGTAAATTAAGATCGCCAGATCTTTAGCTAGAGCAGTGCTTTTTTTTCGTACAATTGGCTACCATGAGCAGTGGACAATTCAAGTAAGTTGTTTATTTATGAATTTAATGCGGGAAAATTTTATTATTGACCAGGTTGATGTTGATCTGGGAAACCCGCACATGTAGCACAAGGACAGTTTTGAAAAAATAAAGAAACGGACCTAAAATCTGTTACTTGTACTTATTTTTTGTCAGATTGTATAAGGCATAACTTATGATATGTGTATCATAGAAGAAAGAAGTAAAAAGTTATGGAAATTTATATTTCACAACTTTGCAAAGAGACTCAAACTCAAAATTTAAATTTTTCACCATGGGGCGGGTTTGCCCCAGATCGCATCACATATGTGCTTGTCACAGAGGCAGTGGGAGAATAAAAGTAGAATGGAACATCTTCTGGAGGTATAGGTATGGTGGTCTAGAGGTCCATTTCCACAACATGACGTACCTTACAGACAGCAGCCAAGTTTTAACAAATTCATAAATGTGTTCAGAAACAATTTATGGGGAATTTTTGTGACAAGCTGGCAACCATGTCAGATCAACTGCTTCATATTGTATAGTTTCTCATAAGAGTGTTGCCAAAAATACAATTTATTTTTTTGGCCTGTTTGGGCCAAAAAAGATGATTTTTGGCCAAAAATATGATTTTGGATTTGATGTATTTGATATCTTCAAAACAAGCTTATCAGAAAATTACCACTTCTAAAGTAATTTGGGACTATATTTAGTCGTGAAAAAACAATAAAGATAATTAAAATAAGAGAAAATTAAAAGCATTCCAGAGCACTTAAGGTCATTTTTCTCAAAATATTGTTTATTGAATTAGATGCACATAACTGTTTTCATAGGAAGCACAAAAGCCTCCAAACACATTACACAAGTCTGTTTGACCTAAAGGGTGAATGCTTTTAATTTTAAGTAGAAATTACAGTAGTGATAACTTTAAAGGGGCAATATAGATTTTTACCTGATTGCATTTCACGGCATGAACCATTCACATATGATTTTGGTCCGAAAATGGATTTTCTGATTTCACTGTATTGGTAAATAGGAAGGACATGTAGTTTATATGAAAGTCAGTTTTAACCAATATGGGCATATTTTTGTCAGTAATTATAATTAATGTAGTAAAAACAAAGAAAAATAAAAGCATTCCAGCGCATTACCTACTTTGTAAAAATATTTAAAAATATTGTTTATTTCAACTTATGTAGTACATAAACATGTTAAAATAAGCACAAAAGCATAAAAAACAAGTGAACACAGGTCGTTTGACCTAAGTGTGGCATGTGTTTACTTTTAAGTAGAAATTACGTAGTGTTACTTTAAAGGGGCAATCTAGGATATGTTACAATGATTGATATATCATAGGATAAACATTCACATAGTGATTTTGGTCGAAAATTGGATTTTCCTGATGCACTGTATTTGTAGGGCTATATCGAGGGTTTTCAACAGAAAGGACGTAACTGCACTGAAAGAAATAGTTAAAGAATTTCTGATTGCTGTTAATAATTAAAATTTGTTCTTGGTTTACTAAATTTAGATAATGATTCGCTGACGTACCAATATGGCTTTATGAGATGTTTACATTTTTGACTAATGAATAGATTTGCTTAGTAGAAAATATGAAAACATCACAGTCTCAAAAGCCGTTTTACAGCAGAATTAAAGAAATTCTTTACGATTTCTTTCAGTGCTGAGTACGTCCTTCTGTTTGTCAAGCACTTGATATTATAGTCATAATTAAACAAATGTAGTCAAAAACAAAGAAATGAACATTCCAAGGCATTTAAGGTCATTTTTTCAACATAATGTATATTTGAAACTATCGAGAGTCAGGGTGTCGGTTGAGTGGCACCTCAACCCCAAGATATGCAGAAAGTTTCAACAGGCTGGAACACCTCCACGTGGACCTGTTCGCCAACCGCCTCAGTGCCAGCTCCCGACCATATGCTCGGGGGCAGTGGAGCAGCGGGCCTTTCACCAGGACGCCATGACAAGGGAGTGGGACGGAGTCACACTCCATGACAATGGAGTGGGAGGAGTCACAGATACGTATTCCCTCGTCGCCCTAGTGTTCCTCGAGTTCTTCTAAAGTTCACCAGGGACAAGCAAATTGCCGCATGATTCTGGTGTGCACGAATTGGCCTCCTCCGATGGAGCTCTAAGCAAGCAACCTGACGGCATGGCCCAAGTTAATCCAGTCCTACAGAGCAGCAGGCCTTTCGCATTTCCAGAATGTCAAGTACCGGAAAAAATGGTGCAGGGATCACCAGGTGGACCCTCTGCGAGCAACTTTAAAGGAGGTGCGGAATTCCTGATGCAGGTGTTCGAAGATGGAGCCAAACCACACACAGTCAGGAGTTAATTGCCGCACGGCAGTAGGAGCCATTCATCTGGGGTTTGGCGGAGGCATCACCGTGTCTAACTAGCCCAGCGCTTCATGACCGCATCAAGGGAATGCTACATCGACGCCGCCGCCTGAACGCTCTCTGGTACCAAGCATGGGACCTGCCAACAGTCCTCCAGCATCTCAACAGTCCTCCTTATAAGCCTCTTCACCAGGCGTCTCTAGCGGACACCACCAAGAGGACTCTCTTCCTTGTCGCCGCAGCATCAGGCAGGAGAGTATCGGATATCCATGCTCTGTCTATAGCAGAGAATCACCTCACCTTCACAGGGAACGCCGCTCGCCTTCTTCCCCGATCAGGTTACCTGGCCAAGAATCAATCTCTCAGCTACACTCCACAGCCGATCATCATCCCAGATCTCCGACAAGCTTCAGGTTCCAGCGATGAAGGACCCTGGTGTCCAGTTAGAGCCTTGAAGTTTTACCTCAGCAAGACTCAGCCCTATAGGGGGCTCACGACAAGCTTTTCCTCACAACTCAGAAGCCGTTTCGCCCGGCTTCCAAGACGACATTAGCCAGAAGAATCGTGGCAGTCATAAAGGAGAGCCTATTAGCTAGTACGGGGGTTCGTCTGACGGGGACGCACATAGGAGCTCACGACGGAAGATCTCAGGCGGCTGCTTGGGCATTCTACCGGGGAGCTTCTATTCAAGATGTCATGGACGCTATGGTATGGGCTTGTCCTTCTACATTCAAACAAGTTTATAATCCTCCGAGATGTCCTCGTACCAGCGGTTCGACGGCAGTGGATCCATCAGCGGCTTCCTCCTTCCTCGTCATCAAGCAAGCCTCCACATCTTCCAGTCAGCCACAGCTCCAGTAGCATTTATCCATTGAAGTCGGTAAGTGCAATATTCTAATTATTGGTTTGTCAACCTTCTCCCGGCGAGAAACCATATCAACCAGACTCCGCTTTGCCTTATGGCCCGAGCACTCGTATCCGGTTGACTCTACAAAGCTGCAGCTGCAATCTGTGGCATAAGTTTTTTCAGGAGGCTTGAATATACTAGGAGATGTAGGTGAATTCCCCTCAAATCCCCAGGGGGAGAGTCAATCAAAATAATCTCCTTATACTTGCCATTCAAGCTGATGCTCCTCCCCCCATGATTTTTGTGCTTACTGAAACCCTTTTTGACTCATTGGTTAAATATAACGTTATGTTTGAGAAATGACCTTAAATGCTCTGGAAAGCTTTTATTTTATTATTTCCTTTATTTTTTAACTAGCCTTAGTTGTTAATTATGACTAAAATATAGCCCATATACTTAAAACTGATTTCATCATTCCATTAAAACTACAATGTCTTCTAGTTACAAATACAATGAAATTCGAAATTCCAATTTTCGGCCAAAATCACTATGTGAATGTTCATCCGATAATACAGCAATCATTGAAATATCCCCCCCCCCCTGGGGGGGGATTGCCCTTTAAGTTAACAATACTGTATTTCTACTTAAAGTAAAAGCATCACACTTTAGGTCAAACAGAACTATGTTAATGTGTTTTTTGATGCTTTTGTGCTACTTTAAACATGTTATGTGCATCACAAGTTCAAATAAACAATATTTGTCTAGAAAAATGTTCCTTTAAATGCGCTTGGAATACTTTCTTTTTTTATTTTAATTATCTTTAATTTGGTTTATGTAAGATGTAAATATAGTCCAAATTACTAGAATGTAATTTTCTGAATAAAGCTTTGTTTTGAAGATATTAAATCAATCAAATCTCAACATCATATTTTTGGCCAAAAAATCATCTTTTTTTGGCCCAAACAGGCCAAAAAATGAATTTTGTAATTTTTGGCAACAACTCTTAATGAGAAACTATACCATACGAGCAGTTGATCTGACATGGTTGCCCGCTTGAGTCACAAAAATGCCCACATACATTTTTTCTGAACACTTTATGATATTTGGCTGGCTGTCTGTTATTACCGGTTGTGCCAAGGGATTTTGATGACTGGTGGAAGAGGTGACGCAGGGTGTCAGTGCAGAGGCCATGCTTACAGGATGTAAGGGTGTTTGGGGTATGTGCCCTCCTCAGGATTGACCTTTTTTGGTTGGAAGCAGCAGCACAAATGACACAAGTTGGTGCACACTGCTTTACAAATTTTTTACTTTCCTTGTAAGATCAATGTTGTAAAAGGATTTCTAAACTTATGACGGGGGATTTTGAGTATGTCAATTAAAAGTTTAGTGAAATGGACCCCTGCTTCTATAATATGCATAAGGTCTTTTGGCCCACATCCCACATCACAAAATTAACCTGGTGAGCGATCACTGTCGCAATTCGCAATACGATGCGCAGATTGCCTCAAAGAGGCAATGTTTTCCCAAAGGATCATGGGAAAAAGTTGACATCCAGAGCCTGTGTAATACAAAATGTTACTCAGGAACACATCACTGATCATTTAGTTTGTCAATATAATGGTTGTTTGTGTGCGAATTAGAGAATAAAGGTATAGATTTTGGGAACCGGTACTCTCTTTACGACGAATTGAACCCAAGGTGATACCATTATTTTAAGTGGAAAAATAATGAAAAAAAAAAAAAAAAAAAATCTCCCTTTGGGAAAGCATTGCTTAGGGGACGAGCGGGTCAGCGCTAGGTGCCTTCTCTTAGACCCCTTCTCGCTTCCCACCTGGTTGGGTTTGGAAGTCATTCTGCTCCGCTTCAATTGCCATTGTTGCATCAGATTCCCAACCACGTTGAGGCAGTTGCTTTCCCCGTTCGGGCAAATTGGTTCTCTTATCTCGCCTGCACTTGGTGCTGGAGAGATGTGGGGGTTGGTTTGGGGGTATTACGTATTCCCTCTTCATTCACGATAGGCATTGCGCAGAACAATAATTGTCAATATAATGGTTGTTTGTGTGCGAATTAGAGAATAAAGGTATAGATTTTGGGAACCGGTACTCTCTTTACGACGAATTGAACCCAAGGTGATACCATTATTTTAAGTGGAAAAATAATGGTGTCGACAGGTTCAATTCATCGTAAAGAGAGTACCAGTTCCCAAAATCATACCTTTATTCTCATTCTTAAACAGCAATTATCATTTAAGGTCATCTTTAACCCAATTTTGCGATACTTTACGCCAATTACGGCTTAAATACAACAAGAAAGGACTGCCATCACCCAGTGAAAACAATCGAACAACCCACTGAACGCAACGATCATACGCAACGAGACGCAACGTTGGTAGGCGCGCGCGAAAGTAGCGAAACGCGGTATGACGCGAGCGCTTCAACCTAAAAATAACTTCAATACGCAGCGCGTACTACCTGGGTTCAATTAAACGAATCGAACCCGGGCATCAGCCAATGAAATTGCTTACATTTTCACAGCTGTTTAAGAATACACACTAAAACGGCCGTTACATGTAGTAAACCTTTTTTTTTCGATCACACGATAATTACACTACTGGAAATCCTCAACTTACTGTCAAGATAGCAATTTAAAGCCAATTTAGTGTTTATCCAATGGAAGCTGGACAGGGGTCAAAAATTGGACTGGCAAGGGTTAACTGCTGGTCGTTCACTATATTGTGAAATGCGAGAATTGGCATAAAATAGTACCTAAAGAATCTCTTTATGTGGTTACCAATGCTATTCTTATTAAATGTTTATGTACAGTAGCTTATAACCCAGATTGTAATGCACATAATTGCTCGGTCTATCAAAATAGAGGATATCAATTAGGTCAGGTCAGGTTTCTTTTTAGGGCCTGCTACTGGTATCCTGGAAACCAGTACTACCTGTCCCAGGGCCGAGTTGTCGGCGGCTAAACCGTCACCCCCCCCCATCGATTTTCTATTGGAAATCTGATGAGGAGGGTAGCTGGTTACCCTGGAAGAATGAAAAAGAAGATCTACCTACAAGGGCGTCAGCTCTGGAGAGCTTGGCGGCCATCCAGCACATGCTGCCTTGTATGGTGGGCATAGTTGCCCAAAGGCTAGGCCCACCGGCGAAACCTGTGGATTGGCGTCAGGAAGGGCATCCGGTCAATTATCTTTTGCTTCAATAAATCCTCTCACAGCAGTATTGCTGAGTGTGAGGTGTATCCGGCCACCCCCGTTGACGGGGACAAAACCGGATTTAAAACTTTGGTTTTACTACTACTACTACTACAATTCAAGTCATGCTTCCGTATTAGCTTTTTTGGTGGAGAACTTTCAAGTCAGACGAAACATCAGAGCATGATTGAACTGATCCCATATTTTACTGTCCCTGTACACTTTACTGTATGGTACTTATGCCAGTATTAATTATTGGATGGCTCAAGGATTCCAAGATATTTCTCCAGAGCCGAGATCCAATATTGCACAAGTTGGTGAGGGTGATATTTTGTGTTATCAACCATAGAAGCATTCAATATTATTACGCGCATAAAGGGGTTTTAGTGTGCACTGAATGAGCACTACTAGGGTGACGTTGCCTCAATAAAGCACAATTTCCGAAATCTCAAATCAAGAAACATCAAGAGCATGTAATGTGACGTTATTGCTTTAATAATTTTGCAATCACAGTTTGTGATGCGGATCCTGCTAGACTGATAAATCACCCCCAAACGCGTGGTTGTAGGTGCATCATAATCACGTACAGTGTAGCTTCAGTAAACATCAATAATTACCCCATTGTCACTCGGAAGCTGTGCAAACACGGACATAAATCACAGCTAATTTTTTGTTCTGCATGAGAAGTGGTTTAGAGGGTGACAAGTACAGTGCTCTGTTGGTGTCTTTTAAGAATGCACACAAATCAAGAGAACAATGCACTATATATCATGTACAAAACAGGTCTGTCTGGATGGTTTTATCACGCTCACCTAACACATTAATTATATGTGACAATGAGACAACTGTGTAGACGCTATAAAATTAATTTAGAAATTGCATTAAGTGGCAACAACGTTGTGGTAATGTAAAGCTGAATCAAGAAAATGTAAGACACCAACCTTGTGTGTGGGTTTTTTTGTGCATGCCTGTGGTAATGTGCACAGTGTGTGTGGGTGGTGTTGTGTGTGTACATGCAGGTATGCATGCATTTTCTGTGGTAGCATACATGCGCCCCTGTCAGAAGCTAGTAAGCGCTTGGATTACTTGGGGGGGGGGGGGGGGGGGGGGAGGTAGGGAAATTAATGCTTTAAGGCACTAATCAATGTTCTATCTGAAACTGTACTCTCAGTCATAATTCATTTTCTCTGCATTGAAACTTACACATTACTTTCCCAGTAGATGAGAAACATGAACTGCACAAGGGGACATCCATAGATGTTCGTAAGGTCGACGCCTATTTCAGATAAGGAAATTGTGAAGGCGACTATAGTATAGTAATACAAATATTGACTGGCTATGAGGGGCATGGTTGAAATATAGGCCCAAGGTGATCTCGAACCATACTATGCTCCCCGAGGCGTAAGCCGAGGGGTATAATGGTTTTGAGATCACCGAGGCTATAGTTTCAACCTGCTCCGAATAAAAAGCAGTCACTATTTGTTTTATATCACGAGATACTTGTCCAACTGTTGTTAAAAGGACATTCTAAGCCAAGATGCAAACACAGGCTTATCATATCAATGTTATGTCGTAGGCCATGGCATGCATGCATGTTTACAATTTTTTTGTGTAACTTAGGGTCCACAACTTGTGAAGAATTAGCAATTAGCAATCAACCTTTGAGGAAGTGACGTTGGCGTCCAAAACGGATCACCCGTAATCGACTTCTTGCCATTTTTTTTTTTGTCGGACAAGATTCGTACAACTCCGAATTCAGCAACTTTTACACGGGGCCCTGCAATGGCCGTTATCGGTGTCCAATTAATAATCCTTGAATATCTTCACGGTTGTATTTTACCTGCCGTTTTGGTATTAGCCCCTATGAGCTGGCCTCTCTGATTCCTTTTCAGATCTTCATCTACAATCCCTAGCAATGAATACAGTCCCTGCGATTCAGCATTTCCTTGCCAAGCCTGCATCAGACTTGCACTCATTTTTTGTTTACTCCGTACTGTTCAGTTCGGCCAGACTCTGGTTCGGCATATCCGTCAAAATGCAAAATGCTATCTCTTACACCATCTTCAATATATGTACACTCATAATATTCCGTAACGACAGTCTTTTAGCTGGGAAGAATGTCCCGGGCATAGTTCCTGAACTATGCCCGCTCTCCCAGGCATAAGTTCATTTTTGGTCAATTCTTGAAGCTAGTTTAATTTAAATGCCTCCACTTTAACTAATCAGATGACAGGGATCTATATACGGGTGTATATAATAGCTTATGAATTAGATGTAAGTTCTTCTTCTTATCGTGTCCAAACACGGTGGTTCTCAAATATGATCTGGCCAGAGATGGGAACAACATATGGCGCTTCACTGAATTCGCAGGTCCTTATTTGTGCATTGTTGCTCCAGCAGTGGGAAGACCAAGAGTGGTCCATTGTCTGTGGTGCTGGTTCACAACCACCAGGTGTATCCTGATCTGCTTCAGATAGCCCCACTTCTGCAAGGAAACCTTAGATCGGCAGATTTCGGTTCTCAATCTATTGAGGCAATCGCCATTCAGCCCATGAGGAGTCAAGCTAAAGAATGCACTATCTGAAGTCAGCAGCTCTTGAGTTAGCTTTTAAGATTAAGGAATGTTCTGTCTGAATTCCAGTATTCTTGGATTAGTTTGTAGGGTACCAGTGCCTACTGACACCAGTAGATCTTTGCGTACCTTGGGGACGTGTGTCCAGTGGATTGAGCGCTCGTCCGCAATGCAAAGGTCGTGGGTTCGAAATCCCACTGCAGCCAAGTTTGTGCCCTTGAGTTAGGCACTTTACCTTAATTATCCTCTCCACCCAGGTGTATAAATGGGTACCAGCATTATTCAATGCTGGGAAAGTAACAGACTCGCTGTGGGGAGGAGTGGCGAACCCCCCACAGCAAAAAAAAATATGGAGGAGTCTGGCCCAAACGCTAAGGAAATAGAGAGGGCACTAAGCGACGGCTCGCTCGCCCGAGAATTACTTTACTACCTTTGGGTTAGCCTCTTGTAATCTGGGTTACGCCTTAAGATTTAAGAATGCACTTATAGCGTTTAAGATAGGGTAACCAATGCCCTATTTGCGGAATCCAGTAGCCCTTGGATTGAGTTTGTAGGGAAACCAAGGCCCTAAAAGCCAGTAGCCTCTTGGGCTATTACTTGTAAGATAAAGAATGCCACTATAGTAGTTAGATAGGGTAACCACTGCCCTATTCAGAATCCTATAGCTCTTTAGTCTGTAAATTAACCAGTCCCCTCTCTGAAGCCATTAGCTTTGGGGTTAGCTTTTAAATACAGAATGTCCTATCTTAAACCTATAGCTCTTGGGATTACGCGCTATAGCCAATAGCTCTTGGTGTACTTTTTAAGAGAAGAATGCATATATGCAAGACAAGTAGCTCTTGGCTTACTTAGACAAACCGTAACTGGCGGGGTCACTGAAGCAACGGTGCGGCCTACAATTTAGATCAACAACTGCGTAACATCCGCAAGTACCATTTTTTTCCATGCTTACTGTGTTTTCCTATAACGCAAGCTTTGACAGCTTCCTCGCTTGCTTACTCAACCTAAGATGCTTGGTGAAATGAATGAATGAATCAAAAATTAAGGGAAGAATCGCAAAATGGCCCTATCACAGCTAGGTCAGTGGATTTTGATATTGACCTATGAGTGATCTCTTCTTGGCAAATTTCATGTGAGTCACTGAAGTCAGTGGCTATTTTCCCGAATGCATATGCCAGTGGAAATTACCCTCTTTCCATTATTGTACACCATTTACCTGGGAAATATCTCAACTGTAAAATGCTGGATGCTCAATAGAAAAATTCGCTATGTCAAAAGAAAAAAAATGAGTACCTTGACATGATGAGTAAATTAGCTAAAAGTCACTTTGAAATAAATACTTCCAACATTACCACAAGATAATGGCAATCTTCTTTTGGGCCAGATACTGCAGCCTTAAAGATCTTTCCAATTGTTTTCTCACTTTAAAGGGGAATGACCCAATTTTGATAAACAGTTTTCATCTTGATAGAATTGTCTTCACCCCAAAACCCCATCTGTAAAGTTTTGCAGCGATATTTCGACCCATTTTGATGTGAGAGCTGGAAACGTGATTTTGCAATCCCTATGGAGTACTGTGTAAAATGGGGCACATTTTTGCTCATAACATCCAAACCAAACAGCCCTAAGATTTCACAGGGTAAATGAGAAAAATAGTACCTTTCTTCAGATACCAAATTTTGACCACTTCCGAAAAAAAAAAACCCCGTGGTTTATACATATCTGACATTCTTATAACTGTTGAAAAATAAATTGTGACAATCTTTCATCAATCTATTCCCAACAGCTTGAAGAGCACGATAAAGCTCTGCGGATCTTAGTACACAAGCTTCAGGACTATGGAGCGGCTGAGAATTACTGCGTCATCAACTCCCAGGGTAGAGACAGGACATACAGAAGACGGCTGTTCCAAATTCTACTTGGTGTTTATCTTGACCCATTGGAAGGGTAAGGTTATTGTAGGATTTCTGAAGACTGATGTTCACTGCACAGAGCAACAAAGTTGTTTCAGATTTCACCCTTGCCACACAATATCATCGGCTGATTGTAGTCAAATTCTGTGTTTATTTATTCCTCATCTGCTTTAATACATTATAGTATATTTCAAATTAAGTGAGACTTATGCATATTCCCATAGGGAGTGATGTTGATATGGGGTTGATGCATTTAGTTCTACAATGGTCAGTTAATGATAGAAGGACTTATACCATGGTTAGCCGTGATTTCAAATCCGCTTTGTGCTAATCTCTTAATACAAGTTTGGCCCATTTTGGGTGGCTAAATAAAAACTTAGCTGTGTTATGTGTGCATATATAAGAATGCATTATTTCTCCAATGCTGTGATAAGGAACAATATTTTGTAGTGTCAAAGGTAAGTTATGTTCAAATAACAATGAAATATGTGCTGTTGTTGTCATCCTGATACTTCAACCAAACCATCCAAGCTATCTTAATTTTGAAACTAGAATGTCGCGGTTGTCTCGGCTTTCTAGGTTTTCAGGTTTTGCATTGGTTAGTTGGGACTGGGTTTGGGTCGGGGGGTGGTACATTGGTGGTTGCAATGTGTTCAGGTTGTTGGCGGTGGTTTGTGATGCTTCTGTTTTCAGAAACCTTGATCGGTCCTGTGAGCCCTTTTGTTTTACCAGGTTGGCTGAATTTGTATGTTGCATTTGAGCCACGTTTTCTTGCAAGTTGTTTAGATTGTTGTTGAATTGATGTCAAATATGAATTGTCTCAGTGGCTTGCATTCCGGCGACTTGCAAGTTTTATTAGGTTGACTGTTGACTGGGGGGAGGGGGAATAAGTTGGGGATTGCATCTATCTTATCTATCTTCCATCATTACATCACTCAGTAGTAGGGTATTGGGTTGGACAAGTGAAAAATGCTTGGTCACAGGAACAAAGGATCACCAAAGTGTGCAGGAAGAAAAAGACTGGTGCACGTAAAAAGTAGGTCTGTGTGGCTAGCTTGCATAGTGTGAGTGGCTTCAGGCCTACTCCGAAAATCTCCATTGACTACTGAACCCATAAAGGCTGGTAGGGTATTCCAGATGCAGTTACACTTATAAAAAATCTGTGCTTTTAAGAGTAATTCCATACATGTACAGTGGTGCTGTTGTAGCTGTTTGGTTGTAGCCCCTAGTGTTTGCTTGTTCTGATATACAGCACATGCAAGTTTGTAAGGTGCCACGGAAGGGATGTCCAGAATTGAAGGCGTAAGTTTTTCTGACAATTGCTTAGATATAACCCAGGGGTTTACAATAGCAATTTCAATTCGCGAACGATTCCCTTTCCGTTTTTTTTTATTTATGTTAAAAAAAAAAAATTTATTGCTTTTTAATTTATAATGTATATATTTGTAATTCCATAGTGTCTTAATTTTTGTTTTTAATTATAATTGTTATATTGTTCATTTCTTATTTATTATTTTAGTTTTTATTTTACCTATTTAGTCATCTTTAATTTTGTTTATTCAAGTTTTTTATTGTAACGATTTACTTTATTAATATTTAGTGTTGATTTTATTTCTATTATACTTTTCATTTATTTTTTAGTTATAAATGTATATGTAATTTATTCGACATTTTTTGGGGTTTTAATTGTATTTGTTTCATACTGCTTTGTTTTATTTTTTTTACTTATTTAAGTCCATCTTTATTTTGTTTTAGTGGTTAATTTATTAGATAGTTTTTTCATTTTAAAAACATTTATTATTTTAATATTTATGTGTGTATACGGCTTTGATTTCGTAATTTTTAACAATACTTTTTATTATCCCTCCCGTATTAATTTGTATTTGTCTTACATTTTGGCTTTTTTTTTTAATTATTTTGTCCCCGTTTTCTTTTATCATTTATTTTGTACTGATTTTTAAAAATGTTTGTGGTTCCATTTTATTTTAATCCATAATAATTCAGTTTATATTTCTATTTCCTTTCAGTAGAAGGCGCTATATATAGAAGACCAGCCTGTAGATCCCGTTGACCAAAACTCTGAGACAAAGATTTGAAAAAAAAAGGGTCTTTGGGGTTCCCTAATCGATGTTGAAAGTTTTTGACTTGGTCTTGCCGCTTCAATTCCGGCATTTTGGGGAAGGGGCAAACAAGTTAACACCGGGGTAAAAATTGAGAACTGTCGCAACTGAATTAATATGCATATCAAATAACTCCTCCTTATCATTACGCATCTCTAAAAATTGTTAAATATTTGTTTTAGATCCGACTATCAATGAGGATCTCCTATGGCCAAAAATGTCCAAAGGTTCAATGCACTTTTCAGTCAAGTCAATTGTTAATATTAACCGATTTTTAAGATGTAAGTGTCTAGTTATAATATGGTTGCGTGTATGACAAATTCAATTTTGCAACTTCTAACAGTACAAATGTTATAGTCCCTTGACCTTGAAACCGAAATAAAAACCCCCCTCTACCCCGGATTTGAAAAATCCCCCGATCTCTGCCCAGGTGACTTGAAACACTATCTGTGTACACCCCATATGAAAGCATGATTCAGGGGTTCCTTATACCCAGTTTGGTGCTTTCTAGCGCTTGAATTGCGGGAGAAAGAAGGATTTTTTCTAGATTTGCACCAAAAATTAAATATTTCTTTTCAAATATTCCGGTGAACCCAAATCTGTGTACACCCCATTTGGGCCTTAGGTCAGATGGTCCTTCTGGATTGAAATTTTGCTTAGCTCTTATACATTACAACGTTAGTCCTTGACCCTTGCCAAACCCGAAAAAGCCGCCATTTTGCATTCAAAAGGGTTCAAGACTAACATTTGAACTATTAATAGTGCAAAATTGGAATTTTGTCCATACACGAAAACATTAATGAGAGCCCTTACATCTGTAAAATCGGTTTTAAAAATTAGCAAGTGACCTTGACTGAAAGTGCATGGCACTGGTGGGACATTTTTTGTCATAGTGTCCTCATTTGAAGCCGGATCTTTAACAACTATACATTTTTTAAGATTCCGTATGATCAGGCGAGTAATTTGACATGCATCTAATTCAGTTGAAAAATTCTCGATTTTTTACCCCCGGTTAACCTTTTGTTTTGCCCTTCCCCAAAATGCCGGGACATAGAAGCGGCAAGCCCAAGTCCCAAACCTTCAACATCGAATCAGACCCCAAGACACCTTCACATCTTTGCCTCCAGAGTTTGGGTCACGGGATCTACAGGCTGGTCTCTACTAATATAAATATCTTTATGTTCTTATTCTTTTTTATTTGTTACTCATTTATTGTAATGATATTCTAAGACGGATATAACACGAGTTTATTTGGTTTTTATTTTTTTTAAATTATTAAAAAAAAAAAAAAAACACTTTTATTATTATTTTTCGTTTTGTTTTATATTCTATATTTTGTACTGGATTTTTTTTTCTTTCTTTCAGTCCATTTTTATTTTTAGTATAATTTTTATTTGTGTTAATTTCCTTTGTTATTCTTTTAGCCGATAATTGTATGCTCTTTGTGATGGTCTGTGTGGAAAAAAACCAGCTCTGTTACACCAACCATTAAATTTCCTAAAAATACAATTAAAGAAATACCACCCCCCAAAAAAATCATCCGAAAGTGGGATTCTAAACCCAAACCCAATGGGTCCATCTTAACGAATCATATTCTTAAGGAATCAATTGACATGTCGCAGAGCTCGAGGTACGCCAAACCAAGAACTGGCCAAAACATTTCAGCGCCACTAGCTGTGTACGTTTTCGCTAGTGTTCCGCAACGCATTCTGGGTATTTTTCAATGTAACACGTATTAACCCGGGGTATGTACTACGGCCTATCTTCAGAGAAAGCGGTATTGGAGATACATATTTATCATCTACAAAATATTTCATCTAAAAACACAACATATATCTACATCGCTACAAAATATTTCAGCTTACTAAAACGGAACATAGGCCCTAATGATCATTGTGGGAAAATTACTACGGCCGATCTTCCGAGAAAGAGGTATTGCGAGATCCAGTATTTATCATCTACAAAATATTTCAGCTAAATAACACGATATACTATCTACATCTATAAAATATTTCAGCTAAAAAAACATGAACATAGGCCTATAATGACATGGTGGAAAAGACACACAAATTATATTCGTCCTTCGATATTCGTCCGTCGGCATTAACACAATGATATCATTGGTTTAATTTGGTCAAAAAGCTCTTCCAGATAACCCCCCACTATTTAACTTGACACGTCATAGCCCCGGACACGACCCACGAATAGCTACCAATGGAGTGTCTGTCAGAGCAACCTTGGAGGCACTGCCCGCTATTACCACCAGGGAACTTGGTGAACAGTGGAAGTGTATAGATCAATTTGGGGTTTATCCAGGGAAGGGCAACGAATAGATGCAGTGTGTATTTTAAGGAGTGCAAAAGGAATACCAAGCAGGGAAGAAGCTATATGTGTTGTGTTCACTTGGGAAGGAAGAAAAGTTGTGTGATGGGGTGTGAGGTCCAAGTGAAGGAGTTCCTACATACCTAGGGATTAAGGTAGTGGGGGTGGTGGGATTTGAGTTGGCTGTTGACAGCGAGAGTGAGTATGGTGGTGAAGTTTAGGGAATGTGGGAGTTGTTGCAAGGAACAAGATCTCCCTTGAAGATACAGGAATGTTAATAAGAGCGTGTGAGATCATGCTGCTGTAGGGAGTGAGAACGTGTTTCTGAGCGAAATGAGATGGGGATATTGAGGAGGACAGAGAGAGCAATGGAGAGAGCGATGTGTGGTGTGAAGTTGATGGACACGATGAAGACTGAGGACTTGAATTCAGATGTTGGGTTTGGAAGTAGGCGTGGACCGGTTGGCGAAGGCGAATAGTTACGTTGGATGGGCAATTGTTGTGTTGGAGAAGGATGACGAGCATGTTGTAAGAAGGGCTTTTGAAGTTGAGGTTAGCGGTTGAGGAGGAGGGGACTCCAAAGAAGACATGGAAAGAAACAAGTTGAGGAGGTAGATTAGGAGGGTTGGGTTGAGTATGGAGGATGCATTGAATCGTGTGAAATGGAAGGAAGGAGTCAGTGCGGTTGCCTTGCAAATGTGAGGTGAATCCGGCCACCCCCGTTGACGGGACACAACCGGATTTAAACTTGGTTTAGTAAGAACTTTACCCAACACCGCACTTACCAATCGCCCGCGGGAAATCAACCATCACTATTTCCTTTTTTGCAGCATATTTATTTTCAACTACACATTTACCGCGCTTTTAAAACAAATCCGGTCTCTAGAAAAGCGCAATTTTTCCGATACCTCTTTAAAAAGCAGGGAAGCTGATCTCGTACATACTTCAAAATCCGTAAACAAACCCAAACTTTCCCATTTAAATAAAAACACACAATTTTTTCAAAAAACCAACCGTTTTACCTAAAAAACTTTAAGTTAAAGATTTGAAACCGACAATGCTAGGGTTCAACCCCAGCATGACAGTAATTTGCACGTACCATTTTCACCGGCCGAGATTGTCCGACATTTACGGAGATCCGCGAACCAAAATGGCCCGAGTAAAAGTAATATACTGTCGCTACGCGAACGATAACAATGTATTTTAAGTCAACATTATTTACTAGCTATACATTACTATATATTGTATGAGTACCATACACTTTGACATACCCTTGGACATTAAAATGATTCCTCTTACCTCTCATGGTGAATGGACAGACCTAAAACTTTTAATGAGGTCTCACTTATTTTGAAATCTACTATAGCAACCTTAAGATTTCAGGTTTATGCAGGTGCAGATGCCAGGAGTGTGAGAGTTCCTCTTTTCAGCTGATTTTTTCATTTTCCAATGAAAAAGATAGTGCCAAATTTCTGAATTTTCTTGAATTTTCAGCCTATTTGTAGTATTTTGCCCAATTTTGCAGTGTTTTTCCAATTTTTTTATCTGTGGCTTTCACACCCCTGAGATGCATAAGAGACATAATGCCTAATTGTCCACATCTTCAAAAAGGTATTGGGACGCATGCTTCTTGCATGGAAAGGTAGGCATTATGTCTCTTATGCATCTACACCTGCATAAACCTGAAATCTAAAGGTTGTAACTATGGCTGGGGTGACTTTTCCTAATAACTAATGGAAGGTTTTGAGAGTAAGGGTCTGAAGGTAAATATTTGGGAAGACAAAAGTGATGGTGAGTGGGTTGGAGGGGGAAGATTCAATGAGTATGGTAGGCCCATGTGGTATGTGCATAAAGAGAGTAAGAGAAAATTCACAAAGATGAAGAAGATGGCCTCCAGCTTGGCAAGCGATTTTGTGTGTGGAAGATACAGGAAAAGAGCTGTAGGGATGGTGAAACAGGCTGAAAAGTTGTGCGCTGAGGTGGAATTGGTGAAGGAGTTCACATACCTGGGAGAGAGGGTAAATGTAAATGGTGGATGCTGTGACAGCTAGAGTAAGGTTTGGGTGGGTGAAGTTTAGGGAATGTGGAGAGTTGCTACACAGGAAAAGATTTCCCTTGAAGTTGAAAGGAATGGTGTGTAAGAGCTATATGGTGATGCTATATGGGAGTGAGACATGGTGTCTGAGTGAAAATGAGATGGAGATTTTGAGAAGGACAGAGATGGTGAGAGCGATGTGTGGTGTGAAGTTGATGGATAGGAAGAAGATGCAGATGTTGGGTTTGGAAGAAGTGGTGGACAGGTTGGTGAAGGTGAAAGATGTACGATAGTTATGTGCTGAGGAAGGATGACGAGCATGTTTTAAGATGGACCTTTGAGTTAGATGTTGGCAATACGAGGAAGAGAGGATGACCAAATAAGACATGAAAGAAGCAAGTGGAGGAGGAGGGTAGGAGAGTTGGGTTGAGGATGGAAGACGCACTGAATCCGGCAAAGTGGAAGGAAGGATAAGGGTGATTGCTCCAAGTGTAAGTTAAATTCGGCCACCCCCGTTCACATGAACAAAACCAGATTTAAAACTACTAATAGGAGTTAAAGCTCCCCCCTTTACTGCTTGTTTCCCCCTTTACCCCGCCCCTCACCCTGTCCCTTCTCCCAAGTCAGCAGTTCCGACCACACTCCAACAGAAATTGACCTCAGTGCTCTAAGAAAAACAACAGTGGTTTGCTGTTATTTATATTACACATTGTCACTGTTCATTAATATTTTCCAATTAGCTCATATTTTATGGGAGTCTACCCTGCATGGCCAAGCTCATTTCTGTTGGTACATTTCCCACATGATTTGTTTTGTAATCCCTTCCAGTCAATTAGATTTCCAAACCTTCCCCATGAGCCTGATGGAAATTGTGCAGTCATCTGAAGAGGCCACATGGTGGTGTGGCTAAAATTGATATACCTGGGGATAAGCAGGAAAGGAAGAGTTATTCCCTCTATTGCATTGATAAATCCCCAAATATTTTTTAAACTTTTTACCACATGTATAAAGACCACCCAATACCATAAAAATAGCAGAATTTGCTGTGCATCTGTAATAGTAATTTGCACAAAAGTTAACATTTATGGTTGAATGTGCTATTTTGTGGTGTATTATTTGCCCATTAGTTGTCACTGGTCAAAGGATATTTTGTGCAACATCAATTGCTAGATACATGTTATCTTTAAATAACAAACTGACTTCCACAAATAACAAACTGAGCTGCATTACAAATTTCAGCATGTGCTTGCAGAGATGCCAACCCTCCCTCATTCTCAGGGAGGCTCCCTGTTATTTATGATTTTTGCGTCGTCTGCAAGAGGGCAGAATAGGAAATGCTTGGTCATGCCGAGCAAGCTTGTATGCTGAGTGCCCATCTGTCTTTCCTTGGCATTTGGGCCAGATTCCTCCATGTAAGTTTTGCTGTGGGGGGTTCGCCACCACTCCCACACAAGTCTGTATGTACCTTCTCAGTATTTATACACTTGACTGAAGATATAGTAATTGAGGTAAAGTGCTTTACCCAAGGACACAACAAATTGGCACAGTGATGCGGGCCTCAAACTGACAACCTTTGATGTTTGGGTCTGTAGCTCAATTCACTGGACCACATGTGTCAGTGTGTGTGTGTGTGTGTGGTAAATATGTTGACCCAAATGTTAACCCTAAATATAATTGGCTGCTGTTTCTACATATGTGCCCACATTTTCATGATACTTGGTTGCAATGGACCTTGGGTTGTGACCCACATGTTGGTGACGTCATGTGACCTTGGTGACCTCATGTGTCCTTGGTGACCTCATGTGACCTTTGGCTCCTTTCACAAACCGCAGTGGTAGTTGACACATGGGTTTGTGTGCGCTGTATATTTTTACATTCTTACATATAAATTTGATGACCTCTATTCAGGAAGGTTTTGTACCCATCAGGTTTCATGTAATTCTGAAAACCTCCCGGATTGCTGAATGTAAATGTTTCAGATCTGGTGCTTGTATCTAGCATTTGTTCTTGTGCTTGTATCACACAGCATCTAGCATTTGTGCTATATTGCTTTTATGACGTGTCTGATTTAGGAAGGTATACCCATTAGGTTGCATGTAATTCTGAAAACCTTCCTTATTTCTGGGTGAAACAATCCTGATTGCTGAATGTAACTGTTTCAGCTCTGGTGCTTGTATCACACAACATCTAGCATTTGTGTTGTATTGCTTTTATCTTCCTCGATTCAGTGACATCAGTGTGCAATGCAATAGTCGCAGCATTAAATTGCAATCGATGATTCAAAGTTCTGAGGTACGTACATACGCGCTTATAAAGGCGGTGCTAAAATGTACATGCAAAACAAGTACCTGTAGGTAATCCTGATCTTACAGAATGCAGACGAGGTGTTCCCTCATAAAATATACAAGAAGTGCTTAATGCCCTTGGCTTTGCAATTTTAAAAAGAAATAGTCACAGTTAACTCATTTTATAGGTCTCGGATGTGGTTCCTGATATGAACCTACCTGAATTTATACCAATTCATAAGAAAAATATGGAATCCATTTGTATCTGAAGGCAACAGTAATTTTGCCACAAATCCATACTGCCCTAATGAGAGCTGTTTGGGCCAAAATGAATTAACATAAAAAAAAAAAAAAAAAAAAGATTGCTGAATGTAAATGTTTCAGATCTGGTGCTTGTATCTAGCATTTGTTCTTGTGCTTGTATCACACAGCATCTAGCATTTGTGCTATATTGCTTTTATGACGTGTCTGATTTAGGAAGGTATACCCATTAGGTTGCATGTAATTCTGAAAACCTTCCTTATTTCTGGGTGAAACAATCCTGATTGCTGAATGTAACTGTTTCAGCTCTGGTGCTTGTATCACACAGCATCTAGTATTTGTGCTTGTATCACACAGCATCTAGTATTTGTGCTTGTATCACACAGCATCTAGTATTTGTGCTTGTATCACACAGCATCTAGTATTTGTGCTTGTATCACACAACATCTAGCATTTGTGTTGTATTGCTTTTATCTTCCTCGATTCAGTGACATCAGTGTGCAATGCAATAGTCGCAGCATTAAATTGCAATCGTTGATTCAAAGTTCTGAGGTACGTACGTACGCGCTTATGAAGGCGGTGCTAAAATGTACATGCAAAACAAGTACCTGTAGGTAATCCTGATCTTACAGAATGCAGACGAGGTGTTCCCTCATAAAATATACAAGAAGTGCTTAATGCCCTTGGCTTTGCAATTTTAAAAAGAAATAGTCACAGTTAACTCATTTTATAGGTCTCGGATGTGGTTCCTGATATGAACCTACCTGAATTTATACCAATTCATAAGAAAAATATGGAATCCATTTGTATCTGAAGGCAACAGTAATTTTGCCACAAATCCATACTGCCCTAATGAGAGCTGTTTGGGCCAAAATGAATTAACATTCTCATTGATAAGAGAAGTGTGACCCAGTTTCATAATAAGGCTCATAAACATCTTTATATTTGACAGCCAAAAGTGGGTGGCATTTGAACACCATGCATGACCCAGATACACATATGAACAATGTACAGAGTGGGACTGTATTCATTTGCTCAAATTCTTAATTAGTATCAAGCCGATAACAATTTGTCATGTACATAGAGTAAATAATTATACCGCCAAAAACATGTTTATGCATATGGAGTCACATTCAAACTTGTCCTTGTTTTGACACCATCAGAAATTTTCCTTGAAATAGCAGAATATTACATGAATCTATTAGTCTAGGTATGGGGGTAATTCTCCTTCAGATTTTGAAAATAACATGTTTTGGGTAACTTGTAATCTTGCTGAACATACATGGGCAATTTCAAGCGATTTCAAAACTGTTTGAGTACTTTTACAGAAATTGAAACTATGTCATTCTATTTGTTATCTACTGCAGATAGCACTGCTGACAACATTATATAATCAAAGCTATGTGAAGTGCATAATCCCAGCGATTAAGCTTCCATTTTTTGTGGGCCGCCAGATATAGCTGGCAGGACCACTTGCAATCCGTTGTGCGTGTGTATGTGTCACTAAAATGTTAAGTTTTTCTAAATTGACTTCAATTGAAAAGTTGAAGTTCAATTGAAGTTCTAACTTGAGTCATAGGTGCAACATTGGATTCCTCATTTGTTGATGAGGTCAAAGGTCATGTGCCAAAGTCAAAGGTCATGTGATGTCAATTTGTAAGATAGGCTGCGCGGCCCACAGCTTATATTCTTTGAATATAGTGAGTACGAAAGCCGAGAACTGCAAAATTCTAGTTAAAATTTAGTTTATTTAAATTTCAGTCACTGTGCCTCATTCGCAATGCGAACTTTCCGGACCTTTAGCTGATTTCCCCAATAGATGATAGCATCATCCAGATTGAGTTAATTACTATGAAGTTTCACGTTTTGGAAGTCTGAATGTGATCAAAACAATCTCAAACTACAGCACCCATACAGGTGAAAACAATGCCAAAAGGTCAAGGGTCAAAGGCAAAACGTACATGCGAACGCGCCATTAGATTTCAGAGCGGTTGAAGTTAAAAGTTGAGATCGAGGCATTTGTTTTATGCATCCCGCCGGCCGCGTTGATATTTTATGGTCTTCAATTGAGTTTTCTTTCAATTTCGCAAGTTTGTTTACTGGAAAGTTATAGTGGATTTATGTCGCAAGTTGTAAAAATTTCTACTCCATAAAGTTGGGATGCTGTTACAGTACTATGCTTTGTCTTTACAATTTCTGAGCATTTCTTGGAAGTACGGTACATTATTTTTCACGATTTTTATTTATCTACTATCTATATTTCTACTTATACAGTATATTCTGTGTGCGCTTCATGCAAGGCTAATAAAAATAGCTGACTTGCCTCACAGGAATTTTTAACAAAGGTGGTCAGCCATTTAGAATTTTTTCTCTACATTTTGAGCACAAACACATCCAAACTGGAGCTTGTGGGAATAAAGCTTTGTTTTATGCGTATAACATAACACATTCAAATTTGACATGCAGGCCAATTTTGACTTCATAAAAACATTTCAGATTGGTCCCCCCCCCCCCAACCCATGGTCTGAAATGCCACCCAATCAATGCAGGAATTAAGCAAACAAGCAAGAAAGGATGCCAGCAAGCAAGCATGCCCTCCCCCCCCAAAAGCAGTGCATACCCCCCTGTTTCCCATAAGTGGAATCGAAAAAAAAAAGGGAACATCATCAATATCAGATATTGCTTTGAACAGGACAGATGCAAAGCCCATCATGATTTACCCACATACCTGGTCACAGACTATCAATACCTTATTCTTAACTGCTGTGATGATGACGTTTTATTTACAGGAAGAAAGATTCCTTAGTGAAACCAGCCATGGACCTGTTGAATAGTGAAGATGCAGACTTTGATTCTGCAAGGGTAAGAGGAATTTCTGTTAAATGTCCATCAAAAATAAAAAAGAGGAACTTTATTTTTCTGATGGCAGACAATTTATGTGTAACAGAGTCGTTTTCACATTGGAAACGACTCTTCGTGACCAGCTATAGCCTATAGTCAAGTCTTTGTCCGATGTGCATAGTTACGCGTAAGAGCATCCTCCTACTGTGTACCATTAAGTCTTTGATAAAGACTAGCCCTCAGGTTACACTGGATGTTGATACCGATTTGAATTCCCCGTTGCTGTTTAGTTGGCATGTCCTACTCTCCCCTGAATTACTAGTCAACATTATCAATGACTGGCAGTGAGTGACAGTTCCATTAGCCAATGGCACTTCACAATATCTAGAGACAAAAAATTAGACGAAATAGTCGACAAATTCATTACAATCCTAAAGGAATATGCAAATGGGATGTGTTATAATTTGAAAAAGCAGAGAAAAATCACTTTATCTCCATACAACTTTCCAAACCACAACTTTGAAGCAGTGCCGATTGGCCAATTCTTACTTCCTGGTTATGATTCATTATTAACGAACGACTTCAAAGGTTACACGAACCGAACCTTTCATAAGAAAATTGTACTATTAATCAATTCTCCAAATTTTGAGATCTCGCAAGTGCCTTTATAAGCAAAACGCACGCCACTCTATTCCTTCCAACACACAGTAGCTCATGGTGGGTGGAGTAAAAAATACATAACACATCATAAAGTTTGCTGATGTCGCAATCTTTTCGTACGTGGTGATTGCACACCGTTATGATTAAGCCTATTACAAGATGCGGGACCAGATGGCGCTACGTATTGTGGAGCTCTCTACGCGATCGTAAAGCCTGTGTGTTAAGCTTGTACAAACATTGATCCTTTTTGTGTGTGGAGCACTGCAGGCTTAGTTGTTCAAACTCGCCTTGCTTTAAAGAGATTAGCAGCGATAATGCGAGACATTCGAAAAAATGTGGAAATGCATTATTTAACTTATAAATCAGGGATAAGTATGTACAATTCCATATAACTGCTTTAATGTGGAAACAAACCACTACATAGTGAAAAAATAGAGTATTTGAGGAAATTAGGTATACCATCTCCCAGAAATAGACATACAGCGATAGCATCTCAAAATCTACAATAAACAGCGGATTGTGGTTTACACCAGTACAGAATAAACAAAGATCAATAATATTTGTGTTTGAGGTCAAACTGTTTTGATCATGCTGCATAATATCATACTTAAAATCTCGGATATTCACTGGGAAAGGCTTTATTGATATCAAGTCGGAATTTTGATACGCACATATAGAAATTAGAGAATCGGTTAAAAAGTACTACCTTTTCTTTGATACACGGATTTCAAGCCAACCACTTGCAGGTTATGTTAGCATATCCATGCCAGTAACAAAAATACAAATTTTAATGATTTTTTTCGATGTTTAGGATTAGCAAATCGCTGCTTATCCCTTCAAACTTAAATAATGAAAATCACTGAAAACCACTATGAAATATTAATTCAGCTGCAAAATTTTGAAAGTAATTAGGGAACCTAATTGGGGTCTTAAAAGTTAAAAGGTTTCCGTATGACTTCCATATAAAATTCACCTTCCTTTCATAATGAAAATTGTGTTAACTTGATGAAAATCACTGAAATTTTAATACAGCTGTAAAATGTTGAAAAAAAGTAGAGATGCTGGTGACCCAAAGAGTCTAAAAAGGAGAAAAGCTTTGCATATGTGCATGCCGGTGTATATAGAGAATCTGCAATTCAAATCTACCAAATTTATTGCTACCAATTAATGGTGGCATGCTCACTTTGTTTATTTGGACCAATTCTGATCTTTGAGAGGAAATTTTAGGGTAATTAGCTTGCAGTAAATAGCGCCACTGTGTAGAAACCATTCCCAGTGTTTGTAGTATGTAGGTGGCTCACTTCACTCTTTCTGTGTGATGTGGTAATGGGTATAAAATTCCAGTGAGCTAATCAGTGGGTTATCCATGAAGGTCACCCTATTCGGACTGATGATTGTTTGGCCATGGCGATATTGTATGGGTGAAAAGTCAACAGAAAAAAATGGGCGTCTGCCAAATGTCTATGACCTCCCAGTCATTATATCAGGTTATATGGTGTGTCCAAAAGAAAATTAGCAACAATCAATAATGCCTACAGCTAAGGCCTAAAAAAAGTTTGTTTACCGTAACAAAGGAAAATTATTAGCGTCAGTCTGATTTTTTTAGATGAACTTCATACTCTTTTACTCTAAAATAAATACAACATGCTACTATTTAAAGTTTTTTCAATGACATAGCAAAGATCTTTTACTTGTTGTAGTTGTTTTGTTGTCTTGTTTTTATGTTTTTATCCCCCTGGCTTGAAAAGCAGAGGGGGATATTGCAAGGGCGCAAATGTCTGTATGTGTGTTCCAGTTTGGTTAGGTTTTCGTTTTTCAGGTCTTCTTCGAAAAGTTGAAGTCCTATTTAAAGGGGCATTTCGTGATCCACAGCCTCGTCCCCCGACTTACCTAAAAAAGTTGAGATTTTTATATCATTTGAACCGTTAACATTAGTAATCCATGTGTACCAAATCTTACGTGCAAATTTGGTCATATCTGTAAGAAATTCAGAATTTTGTATTTTCTGTCCGTAAACGGACAGAAATTATAGCATATAGTGGCCTATGGGACCGTGGGAAACAAGCATTTGCTTAAGTTCGGGATCACCGCGAATTTTGTGAATAAGCTTTTCTCAAGAATATTAATGAACAATGAATAAAAAACTGAAGGTGCTGGAATCACGAAATGCACCTTTAAACCAGACTTGGGGTTAAGGTGCAATAGGGGTTCCCTCATATTTGAATGATGTCAAAGGTCATAGACCAAGGTCAAATGTCATCTGAGGTCATGTTCCAGACTGCCATCTTGCTAGGGGATGATGCAAGTTTACTTGCGGTATTTTTCATCTTTGTGTTCATTTTTTTTTTAAATTTTAAATGAAAATCATGGGGTGGTCGGCCAATTTTTTTAAAATTGTGCCCTAATTTTCATTTTAAAAAATTGAGTCAGTAGGTGTTTCTAGGGTCAGTTGGTATGGCAAACAGACATTTTTTGGCCTAATAGCCATGATGACTTCTTTAACAGATTAAAAAATAGGTTCAGTTACTTCATTCACTGACTATATACCCCAAAATTGGGTACGAGTGTGCGTCCACCTGGTAAAAAAATCGACCCATGTTTATAGTGACCAAATTGTACAAAAATATGACCCATTTATATAGTTGGTTCCAAAATTTCGACCCATTTATATAGTTGGCTTGGAAATTGTCGCCCATTTTCATACTAATCTTAGCAAAATCTGCCCATTTCATAGTAACTCTTTCCAAAATCTCTAATCAACCATTTTTGTTGTGATCTTGGCGCAAATCGGAAAAATCCAACCATTTTCATAGTAAAAATGCACAAAATGTGACAATGGACCCATTTATATAGTAGCAATGACCTCCACAAGTGACCATCTTTATAGTAGCCTGGTTTGAAAAAATGACCCATTGTTATGTAAAGTGTTAAAATGTGACCCATATCGGCGGCACATATGAACCTACCCTTTCCACGAGTATCCCCCCCCCCCCCGGTATATAAACATTTCCAGCTCGAAGTTGAAAGTTAGGACACGGGCCCTTACATTGTATCGCCTGTCCATACGTGCAATATCAAAGAACAAGTGCCTGGTATATACGTGTCGTTGCGCTAACATTAATCAGACCAGACAGAGTATACTTTTTCAGGATAAACTGTAATAGCTGGACTCCATCATACCTATGTTTTCCCATAATCCTATGTGTCTGTCAAAATGGCAGGATCGGGCATATATTATGAACTCTCTTCATTTTTATTAAATAATGTATTTTATTCTGATTGATAAAAATCAAAGGTCTGATCAAGGGGGTCAGGTCAGTCAGGTCAGGTCAGATTTCTTTGAGGGCCTGGTACTGGTATCAGTGGTAACCAGTACTACTGTCCCAGAGCAGTTTGTTGGGCTGCATCACCCCCCCCCCCCATGGTTAATTTCTAAGGAATCCGATGAGGAGGGTAGCTGGGTTACCCACCCGCCCTGGTAACAAAAAGAAAGCTGCCTACAGGCATCGCTCTGAAGTAGCTAATGCAATCATCAGCATTGTTTCTATCATGCGCCCTTGCATTGTAGTCGTGGGTGCCTAAAGACTAGGCCCACTGCCAAAAACTTGTATTGGCGTCGGGAGGGGCATCAGGTCAATTATCTGGTCAATTTTTTTGCTCACTAAATCCTCATTAGCCTGGGGCCAAAACCCGATTTAAAACTTTGGATTTACTACTACTTGTTTTTTCAAATATTTTAGAAGTATATTGTAGTGTTTATATAAGTTTTAAACTGGCCCTTTTTTGAAACTTTACGTGAAACCTTAATGCTCATAAGAAGTTATTTATTGTTAGACTGCAATTCAACACCACCATTTTTGAACCACTTATAAATCACCATTTATTCCTAATTTCTTAAACTGGATTTTACATTAAATTTATTGCTACATTTCCAGATGGGGCTTAAAATAAACATAGGATTCAGTAATTGCAAATTTCAGCGTCTTTAAATTTCTTTTATTTGAAAAGAACAGTTCAACATTTTTCTGGAATTTGGAGTTGGATGTATCCATAACTTAGACAACACAAAATTGCTATACCATGGAAATAACAACAACAATAAAACAACAACAAAATTAGTATATGGGATTTCATTGTGAGAGTTTCTTCTCTATCCTTTATACAGGGTGAGTCAAAAAAACTTGACCCTGATTGTGTGCGCCATTTTGAATTTTTAAATAATATATATCTAACATATGTGGTATCTGCGGAAAGCTTATTTCATTATCTTTAATTTGCTGCAAAGATCATTCCAATCGGTTAAGTATAGGCCGAGCTACAGTCTTTCGAATCAAGAATCTGCAGTGAATAAATAGCCTGATTTTCTCCTGGACATGGAATTCCTTCGCTGAACGCCGTTCATTTCAATGTGAATCCGTGGACAGAGCAGAAAACCGACTACTTGATTCAAACGACTGTAGCTCGGTCTATACCTAACCGATGTGAATGATCTTTGCTGTAACTTAAAGATAATGAACCCAGCTTTCAGATGATACCAAATATGTTAGATATGTATTACTTAAAAATTCAAAATGGCGGACACAATCAGGGTCAAGTTTTTTTTACTCACCCTGTAGATTTTAGATAGGCCTACTGCTAAAATCAATAGCATTGAAAATGGAGCTGATGAAATTTGTGATAGCAGTTCTATAGGACTTCAGCATGTTAAAACAAAGGGCACATGTGGTCCAGTGGATATGACTGCCGTCTCATGATCCAAAGGTTGTGGGTTTGAGCCCCGCTGCGGCCAATGTGTTGTGCACTTGGGCAAGGCACTTTACCTCACTTGCCTCGTCGACCCAAGCGATATTCGGGTAGCTGTTATGGGGAATATTACAATCTAAGTGCTGATAGGATTGTGCGCTTGGCCAGCTGCCGGACTAGATGAAGTGAAATGATTGTTATGATTTCCTAACGGCAGCGTAATAATAATAGGCAACAGCGCTGTGATCTAGATGAAATGGCGCTTTATAAAAGCCAATATAGTATTATTATATTATTATTATATTATTATATATATTATTATTATTATTATATATATATAATATATATAAATGTGTCAGGTCAGGTTTCCTGTGTGTCAGGTCAGGTTTCCTTTGAGGGCCTGCTACTGGTATCCTGGTAACCAGTACTACCTGTCCCAGGGCCGAGTTGTCGGCGGCTAAACCGTCACCCCCATCGGATTTCTGATGAGGAGGGTAGCTGGTTACCCTGGTAGAATGAAAAAGAAGATCTACCTACAAGGGCGTCAGCTCTGGAGAGCTAATGGCGGCCATCCAGCACATGCTGCCTTGCATGGTGGGCATGGTTGCCCAAAGGCTAGGCCCACCGCCGAAAACTGTGGATTGACGTCAGGAAGGGCATCCGGTCAATTATCTTTTGCTCCAATAAATCCTCACGCAGCAGTATTGCTGAGTGAGGTGTATACGGCCACCCTCGTTAACGGGGACAAAACCGGATTTAAAACTTTGGTATAACTAACTAACTAACTAACTATATATTATATATTAAATTCACACACTTTCTTGAATTTCTAATTCTGACAAATTACATGTACACATTATGATGAAGCATAAGTTCTAAAAATACTTAAGTAACATCTCAAATACAATTTTCAAGGACTTGAAAAAGAAACAATAAAATGGTAAAATATCAAAATTAGGCCCTAATGAAAAATGGAGAAAAATATATGGGTCTGCAATCCTAGAAATTTCGGGATAGATAGTAGTTGCAGTGCAAAGTTCACAAAATTACTGGCGTAATCAGAGTACGGCGAGTAAATGAAAATTGGCACTCAAGCAGGCCTCTATGATGTGTGGAGCACTCGTTGACATTATTCAGTTGATGGAAGCATGTGTATAAAAACGACACACTGCGCAGTACGCATGCGAGCTTAACGACCCACACAGAGTGGAGCATGTGCGCACATTTTTTGTTATTGTGTCATGTTCAAGCATTAGCGCCTGTGGATGCGTTGTTGCTAAGAATAACTGGCTTCATGGATACACTGTTCGTCTGCCATCTACGTTGTATCTAATCTTTAAATATATCATACTATGAAGTTTTATGATTTATTTTGATCCTTCCGACTTACTCCTTTTGTTGTTTGTTCGTTTGTTCGTTCCTCAGGTGATGCAACTTCTACCAGAGACATGGTCCATAGGTTTACTTTCACAGTTCCTAACCAACTCAGTACGCAATAGTATTCATACTAGTCGCATGTCTAAACTGCAACACAGTCTGTCAAGAGGAGAGAATCTGCACAACAAAGTGAGTGCAATCAATTTGAAATCTACACATCCAATTTCTTCACTTTTGTATGCACCATGTAGTAGGTACCCTATGACAATAGAGTACGCACTATTTTAAACATGCAAGATATCTACTGCTTGAAATTGGTACATACACACAAGTACCTTCAAAGTACCCAGCCTGTGGTATATTCTATCCCAGATACCTCTATGAAAAGTGGTATCTGTTAGGGACACAGGAGTCACCTAATTTGACCACAATGTAGTAGGTCATTTGTACACAGTACACACATAAAAAGTACTAGTTACACCATTGCACACATTTTGCCTCTCCTAGGACCCCTGTATGTAGTAATTTTTTCTGTGTATGGTGAATAGGTCCAGCTTATCTTGTATGTAGAAGATGTTGTCAGCCATTATTGCTCCTGGAGCATTATCACTTTAAGTGATAACACAGAATACAAGTAGTGGTATAAAAATACGAGGAAGAAACAGCATCGCCGTACTAGAACAACTTATAACATTCCCACGGCACAACACATCGAAGTCGAGGCTTACCCGCAAGCCAAAACAATGTATCAATTACAAGAGCTATAGAGGCTCACGCATCATACACTGCAAACAAACTAGTGCACAAGATCAATACTGATGCATATTTCGCACGAGATCATTACTGATGCTTATTTCGCATGCGAAATAAGCATCAGTAATGATCTTGTGTACTAGTTTGTTTGCAGTGTATGATGCGTGAGCCTCTATAGTCTTTATAAGTAATTGTTAGCAATTTTGACTGCAGATAATCCCTTTTAACCAGACTCTACATTCTTCAGGAGTATATTGGTTGACAACATATCCCGCATTTAAAATGACATGGGGAGATTTTTTTGAGGATACAAATTTCTCGCAATTTGCACTGAATCGGTTGTAGACCACCTACCGAGAACATTTGAAAGTTTATTGGACAAACAAGTACAAAAGAAAACCGCAAACCTTGTTTTGAACTTGCCTGCTATCGTAATCGTCTCTATAGAAAACCATGCTTTGAATTTCTGTCGTGCATGACAGAAATTACTAAATCATCATCTTATTACATAAAGACGGTGGGTGTATTCAGCTTATTCACTTCAGGTGTGATCTAATACATTGGTAAGCATTCCAAATATGCAAAAAACCAGGGCTCAAAAAAAATGTCCTGGAAATGTCCTCATGTCTCTTTAAGCAATAGCTATGAACTCAACCAAGATTCGAACCTGGGACCTATTTAGTAGAGGAGTGTTCTTACTATTGAGGCTTGATGGCACTGGAGCATTTGATATTAACCTATAGGCCTGTGGTTCAAATCCCCTGCTTCTTTAGTGACAAGCATGATGGAGAAAAAGTATTTATTTAAAATAAGTACTCTGTATTCGAGGTGAAACCAAGAGCAGTAACTATTCTTTCTACGACAGCCGGAAATTTAAGAAATTAATTTATTTCACTTGAATCAAACCTGAAATATTAGATATTCGTCTACAGGCCATTGGTTCATATTCCCTTCATCATTGTAAATGTAAATATAATCAATATAGAAGTTGTAGACCAAATGAGGATAGGATGCTTACTGTCAAGGAGAACAGGAAGAAGATGTTAGGGCATAAGCATATAAAATAAACTCTGAAAGTTTCTTTGCTCAATTGTCAGGTCAAACTTGGGTTTAAAATGGCTTGTTTTATTACTCAAGAGGGTTTAGTAAAGAAAACTATGCAACACATAAATTTCTACCACTATTTTTTGTATTTTATAATATTTCTGTTTTAAGTTCCCTGGATTTTGAGAAAGAACTGACAGGACATCTCTATAAATGCTGCAATCATTTGTCTGTGTGTTTTAAAATATTCTTTTCTGCTCTTATTTCCTCAGGTCATACTAATGCGTGAGCAGATTTACCCCATCTACATCTCAGACGAAAAGCTTTGCCAAGTATGCAACCGGCCGTTCACCGATCCGATCTTCGTGCGCTATCCCAACGGCGTCACCACGCATACGCAGTGTGCCAGAAACAAGGCGGTGTGTCCGGTAACAGGGAAATTGTTCAGCACTACCAAAGTCCATTGATAGTAGTGTATAGGCTGTTGCCTGTAAAACAGGGGCTCACTTTGATAAGATACATTGTGTCAGTACTTAAAGGTACTATCAGTGATTTGGTTACTCAAAAAATAAAAAATCATTAAAAATCAGATTTTTGTATGTTTATAACAAGTATAGATATCCTAACATACCCTGCAAGTTATTTTCTTCCTTTTCTAGCAACTTTTCAGTTGGAAAAATAACTTCTAAAAAGAGAGAATTCTATAGACGTATCTTTCACTTTTAACTTGTTCCTGCAAATTTAAAATATTTGACTCTTTGGGTGAATCACTGATAGTGTCTTTAAGCGCAAGGTTGTAATACACCCAGAGTGCTTTTATATTTTGGGGTACACATTATGTAAGGAGGTTAAGATATCCATTTTTCTGATTTGCCACCTTCAAAATACCCCTCTTTCCTCCATATTTTTCAAATATTTAAGTTGTAATTTTAGGCTCCACAGCACTCAAATCCACCAAATTATGAAAAAAATAAGGGCAATTTTGCCTAAAGACTAACTATTTTCGATGTGAATTTTCTTCAGAGCCAAAAATTTCTGTCCTACACTTTCTGTCACCTACCTACCCCTAAATTTGAAATCAGAATATTACCTTGCACCTTGATATAACATTTTCTTTTATACCTTCATTGTTTCACTGAAAGTCTTGTATTTACACACTTATCCAATTAAAAGGACCTACCTTAAAGGCTACTCTGTAGTTGCCCACTAGGTGGAGAAGTTAGATATGATGCGGAAAGTCACGAAGTTGACATGCAGCTACTTCGTATCTACCGCGGCAGTTACTATGCCGCCATATTGATAGTACACAAATGAGGGCGCTATAAACTCATTCCCTGTTTAGCAGTTTTTTATCACTTTTGAGTAAAATTATTATGAATTTCGATTTTGGCATTATCAAAAATCTCCATATTCATGCACGAATATATGACAACAATATCTAAAAAATAAATTTGCCTTGAGAAATACCGTACATGCAAAGAGCCTGTGTAACCATATAGCTACTTTGCGATGGTGCAGACAGCTGCTGTACGTACATTATCTGTCTCTGCGGCAAAAACAACCACCAAATCCTATTCTGCAAGTGTACGTTTAGTGGGTAGGTAATCTGTCTGTACTCGGTAGTAGCTGTGTGATGTAGCTACTTTGTGTGAAGAATCTGGCCATGTAGCTTATTCTATTGCTGGACCCGTATGGGTCAATGTTAGTGTGTTTGGACAAAAACAAAAAATTGATACAGCAACACAAGTACAGAAAATGGAGCACAAACAGATAAATGAAATCCACTCGGCGGTGCAGGCAGGGATCCTAAATAAATCGGGATAGGACACTCGATCAAGAGAATGGATGCGTACTGCACACTTATCTGCATGAAATCTGTAGCTTATAGTTTGCCAGCCGTACGTGGCGCTATTATGCTACGTCGTCCCCCGGATGACGTAGCGGGTGACGATTATGCATAAATAATGATGTAGGTTATCGAAAATGGTGGCGCTACCACCATTGATATCGAAATTGTCTATGGGCATTTGTACAGAGTGGTCACCCGCCTGGTACAGGTTTATTGGAAACCCAAAGCCCTAGCATACAGAAACCACCTCCAAATGAAAAGGTCCGGTCACTAATTTGAATATAAGAAAGTAATTAGTCTACTATGTTGGTACACGAAAGAATGGAAAATATGTCTATTCTGGACTGGCTCCAACTGAAAAGTGAGCGTCCTGCGTCGCCTGGGCTATCATGGCCATTATTTCAATGGAGTGATAGCGCCCTCCTAGGGTGGTCTTAGGCGTTGCAGCAGGTAGCGGACGCGATGCCTCCCCATAAAACCTCTCACAAGTTCATCTCCTCTTCCGCCGCTTTAGTGTACCACAAAGAGAAAATGAACCAAGAACAAAGTCAAGGGGAGAAGACCTTTGGATAATTTTATCGCAATTAGCACTGAATTTGGTAAATAACAAACAAGGAAATTTAGCCCGTAACTGTCAGAAAATGCTGATTATCAATGTGCGCAGTGTATACCAACACAGAAAAAGTCAATGTCTAAATTTAAGTGTCAACTGGCGATGGAACCAAAAGCGTTGCCAGCCCTGCAGTGTAGAAATTGGCACAGTCACATTTTATTAGGTATGTCTAAGTGTCGCAACCGTCAATATTACACAGTAAATTTAATAATCACAAAGCAAAGCAAAAGAAGTGGTGGGGAGTGGCCTTAGGCCTATAGGCATTTCATTATGATGTAGTAATTTACAATTTGCTGCAGGTTTATATGTACAAAGCTTTAGTAAACATGTTAGGTTAAGAAGTCAAACATTAGTTTAACAAAAAATATATTTGTTTTAATTTATAAATTTTTGGAGATGGCTTAGCCTGAAAAAAGTGAACATGAAACCTTTAACTTAAAATACATATTGCATTCTGCATTTTCACTTTCATCTGATTTTTAGTTATCTAAATCACTGTTGCTGTCTTCATAGGGCCGGATTATTAAAGACATAATAATCCTGATAGAAAATCCCGCAAGTCCCTCTTTCTCCCACATTTTTCTCATCAGTTGTGCATGGCTTTCATATACTATACTCTCCGTCATAATTCCTTTTCTCTGCGTCAAGACTACGCCAGCATTCCCGCCAGACAGAACCATGACAACGTGTATTAAGAAATACATAGTCTGTGGGTTAACGCAGCAGCTCTCGCGCGCGTATGTAGACGCCTATTTCAGAAAAGGAGTTGTGACGGCGACTATAGTCATTTTCTGGTGTAACAGCTGACAATCCGTTGATGTGGCTTTCCAACTCACTCAGGTTTTTGTTTTTGTTGTTTGAAGCTATCTGTTGCCTTGCTTTTGCTCCAGACCTATTTGGAAAAGAAAAAGCAGAGTTCTTAGTACTATCTAGCCTCATCTTACAAATTTGGCCATAACTAAAAATGTGAAATGAATTGTGATTTTCTTTCAAAAGAAGAGATCTTTAAGCTCGAAACCATCAAGACAAAGCATAAATTTCCAACAATTCCAATAATTAAATTTTTAAAAAAAGACTCTGCTTTAAGGTAGGATTATCAGCTATGGCTTCGTGCCCAGATCTTGTTGAAATCGTCGTGAAATGTTGGTATTGATGAAAGGATCATGTGTGCCAAATTTCCAAAAGGGCATTTTGGATGTCACCTGATGCATTTTCAAATTCCCATAGACTTTGTACAGGGACTGATTTTGGCAGTATTTTTCCATGATACTGATGAACTTATTATTAAAGTGACGGGAGGAGATTTTTTTTGAGAATACAAATTTCTCTCAAATTGCACTGGATCGGTTGTAGACCACCTACCGTGAACATTTTTGAAGGTTTATTGGACAAACTGGTACAAAAGAAAACCGCAAACCTTGTTTTGACCTTGCCTGGTATCGTAATAGAAAACCAAGCTTTGATTTTCTGTCGTGCTAAATCATTATCTTACCACATAAAGATGGGGTATTCGGCTTATTCACTTCAGGTGTGATCTAATACATTGGTAAGCATTTCAAATATGCCAGAAACCCTGGTTTGAAAAAAAATTGGGGGCGCTTCTTTCTGGAAATGTCCTCATGTCTCTTATTATTACTTTTAAAATACAGCTATCAGATTTTACCATCAAACCAATATTTAACGTCTTTCTTCCCCTTCCTCATGCGCATGTTACCATCCTCTTGCAAGACAGTGTTGTCCAGCAGTGTGATAAAAATTGATGTTGAAACCATTTCCATTAAGGCCCAATGATAGAAGTTAATCTGACTACCTGTACAAAACCATCTTCCTGTTCGTGTGATAAAAAGGTGATTCACCCTTCCATAAAGGTTGCTTCAATCCCCCCGTGAGGCTCTTGACAAATGCATGCTTCCCAGATTTCATTGTGCATTCCTGACTTGTTTTTGCATGACTTGCATTTACCCATTTTTCACCAGTATACACCACATTTTCTTCCTTTGCTCTGAAATTCTTGTGTATGTTACCTATGTCTCCTTTCTGTAATGTCAGGTCATTCAATTGTAACAGAAATTTTTCTTTTTGGAGGTATAAATGAAGACTAGCCTCTTATAACTAGAATCTATATGTAGTACTCAAACTTATGATTTCTTAATTAGATTCTATATAGTACTTAAACTTACGATTTGGAAGATTTTCGTCTGACTGAACAGAAGCATGGACTTTTGTTAGAGTGGGAACCTTGTGTCTGTAGAATTCAGTATTTTTTGCAAAATAGCACACATTGTAAAATGATCCTATTTTCTGCAGCTGAGCTTAACAAACTCTGTTAATTTCTGTTTGCCATCTTTCAATTTTATTTCACTGCCATCCTGAAAAAATGTCTTTAGTTCTTTTTAGATTATAATGTGAAGTAGGCTTCCTTGTTATGCATGTGCAGACATGGCTGTCATGGATATTGCTATATACAGCAAGCCAGATTTTTCCTTCTAAAATAGCAGTACATGGTTAGCACAATCTTTTTTCCTTGAAATACTCTGCTTGTGAGAAAATTTGGTGACAAGTTCTCCTTTTTTTCCTTTTAAAGACAATTTGAAACCAGTTCATAACATTCATGACCTAATAAAGAGTAATGCATATTCATTATCTGTTTACCCTTACCAAATGTGACAAAACAGCATCCAAATAAATGAATGCACCAGAACTACTTTTTTGTGTCGCCTGCACTAGTGCAGGGTGGTACATACTATTCCAAATTCTGTAGGTCCGTGTGCATTCGTGCATGCATGCAGGCATGCAATTGCTCGTGCTTTGCCACCAAACTCAGATCATAGGTGCACCATAGAGACGTGCATGTCATGGTAGGGTTAAAGGTCACATAACAAGGTCGAAGGTTATTAGAAGTTAACTTGTGCAGAGAGTGAAAGAAAGGTGGATAGCAAAAGTTACACTAGTGGTTCAAGAACTGACTCGTTTCTCATGAGCAGAGGGTTTCTTTCTCAAAGGACAGCATACAAACAAGCAAAGTTTCCTTATGAACCTTATGGAAAGGGTCATATAGGGTTTTATGGGTTAAGAGGCCAGAGGTCATTGTTGACTATAACAAAAAATGCTGCTTTGTCCAGTGAAACTAGCATTCACCATGTTGCCCAGAGTGATCCTTATAGTAAGGGTCATTTAGGGTGTTGTGAGTTCAGAGGTCAGAGGTCAAAATGCTTTTTCCATAGAAATAGATGTGTATATAAAGTTTCAACATGACTGATCAATTATTATTGCAAAGTCAGTTGTCAAAGGTCAAGATAACTAACAGGTCAACTTGGCACTAGACATATTTTTAAAATACTGCTGAGCTTCTGTACTATTAATGCTCTTGTTTGCCAACTGATAACATTTTGTTTTCTTATTTTTGGATAAAAAATAATCATGTGTGTAATAACTTGATTCTGAAAAAAACTTCACTCATTTTCCATGTATCCATGTGTTCAACTTTTGAAATAAAGGGATCCATTGCCTGTAACATATTTTATGAAATTTAAGATGATTAATTTCTAATAATTAATTAGTAATGAAAAAACTGCAGTATTTGTGCAATATGGGTAAATATTGTGTGAGGTTTATTGGTATATTATTGGAACACTCCATATCAGAGATTTGAGAGTTATACTCTATAAAGCCATTGTACAGAGATGCTATATACATATCTGACTTTTTTTCATAATTCAAATTTCTGTTCCCATGATTTTGACCAAAATCATATATTTTGGGGGGCTTTTAAAAATAGAAATTTGTTTTTCCCAGAAAACTTCAAAAATCAATTTAAACCAAACTGTTAACTGTTGAAAAATAAGGTTAAATCCAAAAGCTGTTTTTTATTTTGAGCTCCCACTGGAGTACTGCCATGAATTTACCTGGGTATCTAGACAGCGGGCATATTTTCTTTCATTTTTGAAGCACCCAATAGTAGCCCCAGTTTTAATTTTGAGCAAGGTGGTAAAATGACATTACAAATTTTGCAGCTATTTCAAGATGTTTATTTCATTAAATGTGTTTGTTTACATACTTAAAAATCAGACTTAAATTTCTGCACATTGTATAATTTTAAGTTAAAATCTACAATAAGAATAAATTGAAATAATAAATCCACATTTGCTTATTTTAAACCACAATGTACAAAACTGTTGATAATTAAATATTGAAAAAATACAAAATCTACATGAAAAGTTTCATGTTATTTCAAAGTTTTCTATGAGTTTTTGATAAAAAAGAGAGTTACATATCTGCAACTCTGCTGTACTTTATGGTGCTCTGAAGGGAACCGAACCAAAGATTAATGAAGTCATGAAAGTAATTTGTTTCTTTTGAATGATGATCCCCCCTCACCCTTGCCTTTTTTAATGTAACTGTCAGTGAGCCAAAATAACATTGATATTTTTAAGATGAATATCACCAACATTATTGGTATTAACCTCCTTCCCTAACATAATTTTGTTATGTGTTAGGACTTCATTGATCTTTTGCTTTGTTCTCTTAGACTTCACTGATGTATGATTGTATCTCTCTTGGATGCCATCCTGTTGTCATTGGTGTGCTTTTGGGTATCTTCCAACTTCCATTACAACTGCTTCAGTACTGAGTCCTATCTAGCCTTTCAATTCTTGATGTTGATCTAACTGGTCCACCTTTGCTCCTTAATCTCAATGTCTTGAGGCATTGTTTCACAGGAACAAGCTTACACATCTTCATATAAACCTTGGACATTCCTTGCAATGATGGTAGCTATCTTGCAACTGAATGTTGCTCCATACTCTGAATGCCTAAAAACAGGCAAGCTCTGTCAACTCTTTTGCTCTTAGTTGAATATCTTGTCCAGGTGCTTGTACGTTCATTTCTTTGTTATGGCTATACTCTGTAAACCTAGAAGTACAAAGTAATCAATAAACTCCCACACAAGTCTCACAAGGAATGCCTGGTATTTGTCGACTTATATAGCTTTATATGACCAGAATTTTGTGTATCAGTGTAAGAGATGTTTTGTTAGTACATCATGCACTGTGGCTTAATCGCACATGATTTAGACTGCGCCTAAGAGTGTATAAGCGTGTTTTGTAGTAGGGCATGATATTGCTGCGCAGCGCATCGATTAATTTACTTTGTACTTCGAAGTTTTAACAAGTAGTGTATCTCAAAAAAATTGTGCTCTGATTCTCATGACTTGTGCCCTCTTTGGGATGACTCAACCATGAAAGTTTTGTTGTCAGTATATAGCCTAGTCAATTATCTTCTTATCATGCAAAAAATTAGAAACTTCCATCAATACCATATACAAATATCAGCAGTTATGCAAGATGGTGCCGTTTCAACTTCTGCCAATGGGTTAAGGAGTGAAGGGATCAAAAATTCCACAGTTGAGTGATCCTAAACAGGGCGCAAGTCATGAGAATCACAGCTGTATAGTGCTGAGCCGATCAACCTAGATCAGAAATTGCTGATATCTGAGCAATCTATTTAACACTTAAAATACCTAAATATATACCGTCAAATGCCTAAACATAATAGCCTGTATTCACAAAAGAACAACAGACTGCAATTCACTGTGGGAGTTGCATTTGCCGAAGAAAAATAGTGTCTTCAAGTGTAAAAGAAAAAGCAACTTCTTAGTATTTATTAAAAGCAACAGTAATATGTAGTGTACAGAAGGAAGTTTTATTGGAAAAAAAATGTACATTGTAAAATAGTTAATTTCCATCAAAGCATTGTTGACTCGTTAATTTATGATAAAACTTCAAAATTAAAGGCACTATCAGTGATTTACTAAATCGGAAAAGATTATAGGTATCCTAACATACCCAGCAAATGGTAGGACCACACGCAACCTAATAATGACAAAATAGGAAATTTTAGTCTTTACTGTAGGTACGGGCTTACTACAATACGTAATTGAATGGAGATTTGTATCTTTGAACACTGCTGTTTTCTTCCTTTTCTGTGAATTCTTCAGTTGGAAAAAATAACTTCTGAGTATTCTACAGACTTATCCTTAATTTTTAAGCTATTCCTGCAAATTTCTATTATTTGGACTCATTTGGACAAATCACTGATAGTGTCTTTAACACAGAAAAAATCGAGTTAAAGTGATCGTCTGTAAATTTAGTGACCAGAAGTGGGTCCTTGGCCATAATGATTAGCCATATTCACTGAGCCAATGGAGACAGAGCCATTGGCAAACATTGAAAACATAACTTACTATGCTATTGCTACTGGGTTGCATATCTGATGTAGGCCTCAATATGATGGCTGTTGAGCCCATGCAGTGTTTGATGTATCGTTTGAAAGGTGTGCTTCTTGTGAGAGACAGCTCATCATATTCTGGAGCTTCTTTATACCCATGGCAATTGGAGCATAGGTATCTTGTTGAGATAAGGGTGCAGTGTCTCCAAGCAGAAGTGAAGGGCAGCCACTGGACAAAGAGGACCTCCTGTGGTATATATCATCTTAGTTGCATCATGTGTTTCCTTCAGTCCTCCTGGATAGTTCTTGCTTGCCTCATTGAAGCGAAGTTTGGCATGACCACTTCCATCAACAGAACTTGAAGGAATCTTTTTAAGACCCTTTACACCTTCACAGCCTCTTCTCCAAAGATAAAGCTGAGTCAAAAACCATGCAAGGTTCTGCATTTCCTGGGGACTGCCAGTTCCAAAAATGCTGCTTGTCATCAGCTTCTGCAGGTCTTCTGGGCTGATAGGAGATAACTTGTTGCCATTCTGATTCATTTCTTTCAAAACTCCTTCCAAAACATTGTTTGCTACTTTGAATTCAATGTCATGCATGATGTTGAACTTGCAGTGATAAGGTGCCGATGTGAGATGACAATAGGTGGCATATCTCAAACCAGAAATCGCATTCTTGCAATACATGGAGCCATCTTTCTTACGAGCTTCACCATAGAATCTACGCAGTAGGACACGCAGGTCTTTTGCCAAAAGTAACTCAAACTTCTTCTCAATCTGTCAAGATTCACCACAATCTGTGGGAATATTTTTTTTTAAATCACTATATTGTTTGCTTGGCCCACTCTTAAGCTTTTCAGTGTTTAATTTTTTTCTTAATTTGTTTTATTTTATTTAACTATTTAAGCTTGGTGTGAAATTATTATAGTTTGCTGTGTTTTTGTTTGTATTTATTTTGGTTTTATTTATTATTCTGGTTGTTTCCCAGCTTTATTATTATTATTAGATGAGATGATGAGCTGGAGTACATGAGAAACTGTTTCCAACCTGGGACACTACTTTTCCATAGTGCCATTCTGTCGCCTCATCATCTGTAGCATAGAGATGTTTTGAAATTAAAATTCTCTTCCCAACCAGAAGAAGATGACCAATATCTCTGTATCGAAATTTTTTTCCAGGTGAGAGCACCGATGAAAGTTTAGCCAAGCTTTCAGTGTTTTCAATTTTTCTGACTTTGTTGTCAGAGAGGCGAGGTTCTCATGAACTTCACTTTTACTTTACCATAAGCTTCAATACACAATGTCTGGGGTATACTATTTATTTTTTTGGATTCATTTCCTTTGTATCTTTTCTACATGTTCCAAATTTTCAAGAACTGCCACTTGTTGCACTGTATATCATGTTGCTTCTTGAAATGTCTTCTTACATCTTTCAAAGATGTACCCACCTTCTTTAAAGGTGCAACGAGAGATTTCAAATAATAGGTGTCCCTAAAAATGTGAAAATTCTTATATTTGCACTGGTGTAAAGCTTTCTATAACAAATATCCCTATCTGAAGGATCAAGCCGAGAACTGGATGCTCTCTGAATATTTGCTATGTGCTTTGGTTAGCCTGTCAACTTGTGCCTTATCTTATGGCACATCTTACCATTTGCTGTCTTCTAGATGATCACTAAAGGTTTGATGAAGCAGTCTGGCCATGGCTGCTAACATGACTTGTAGAATAACCTCCACTTTATCATCATCGTCCAATAGACTTACAAGATGCTGATATACTCTTTGTGTCGTGCACATCACAGAAAGACAGACGTAAACTCAAGCCACTAATTCTGGTATTCCTTGGCTGGCAATCAGTAGATAGTCAATAATTTCCTGATATCTTCTGCCAATATCCAAAAGGTGAATGCTCGTGTCCTCAATGGATGACCACAAAGGGGTTATCGCCCCAAAGTGTAGTTTCTCTGGAAATTTCTGGATTTCCAAATTTCTGGCCATAACAAAAAATCTGGAAATGTAAGGAAAAAATTCTGAGATAAAAATGTTAATAAAATAGGTGCAAGTGCATTATAAAAACCATGTTTTAAGTACCCTATTTTAGAAAAGTGGTGTTGTACCCTAAAATCTCAAAAGAATTATGTTCCTCAGAGCTTCTCTGGATGCTACGCTAAAATTTGGTCTTGCTGTCAGTTCAAATTTTGGATTCTCTGGAAATGGGACTACTCCTCTGTTACATATCTGGTCACCAGAATAGACACCGTACCAAGTGCTTTGCAGCCTGCAAGGTATTCAGGAACTTTGAGATCATGAAGGACAGCTTTTAGTAGCATACTGTGAGGTCATGCTCTAAGTAGAAAGTGCTAGTAGCATTCTGAAATAAAATGTTGAACCTACAACCACAAAAAGGTTCAATATGTAGTCTGTGAAAGCCTCTTAACCTCAGTTCTGGCCTCATGCATCCCCACCTTCTATAAAAACCTTACATGTTGTCCTTATAAATCTAGATGCATGTACCTAAAAAATGTCTAAGATGGATAGGTTTTCCTTATATTGACCTTTTTATTATTATCCCCTGGCTTGAAAAGCAGAAGGTGGATTTTGCGAGAGCATGCATGTCTGCATGTATGTGTGTTCGATTAGGTGTGTTTGATTAGGTGTTTGTTTTTAAGGTGGTCTTTGAAAAGTTGAAGTCCAATTTAAACTAGACTTGGGGTTAAGTGCATTCTTAAACAGCTGTGAAAATGCAAGTAATTTCATTGGCTGATACCTGGGTTCAGTTCCTTTAATTGAACCCAGGTAGAACGCCCTGCGTATTGATGTTATTTTTAGGTTGAAGCGCTCGCGTCATACTGCGTTTTGCTACGTTCGCGCGTGCCTGCCAACGTTGCATTTCGTTGCGTATGATCGTTGCGTTCAATGGGTTGTTTGATTGTTGTCACTGGGTGGTGGCAGTCCCTTTTTGTTGTATTTAAGCCATAAAGCATCGCGAAATTGGGTTAAAGATGACCTTAAATGATAAAGCTGTTTAAGAATGAGAATAAAGGTATGATTTTGGGATCCGGTACTCTCATTACAACAAATTGAACCCGGCGACACCATTATTTTTGCGTGGAAGAACTCGGTCTTCGGCCTCGTTCTTCCACTTAGAATAATGGTATCGCCTTGGGTTCAATTCGTCGTAAAAAGAGTACCGGTCCCCAAAATCATACCTTTATTCTCTAAGTAAAGGTTCCTTCATGGGTGATGTCAAAGGTCATGGACCAAGGTGAAAGGTCATCTGAGGTCATGATCCATACTGCCATTTGCCAGGGGGATCACACAAGTTTACTTGCTGTATTTTTCTGCCTGCAATAATGCAGCAGAAACAGAGTGTAAAACGGATTCAGAAGATTACTTATAGACTCAAAAACAAACAAAAGCAAGTTCCAAATGAGATGAGCATGTAAATCTCAATCTTGCTAGCTCTCTCAGTCGCAAAGTGGGTCTGAACTATGGTCTTTTATGTAACCACCTGATTTCAGGCTTTTTGTTGGGCAGGTTTATGCAATTTTATTTATTTGCAGCTCGTTTGGGGCATTTTGGTTATTTCATGTTTTTCAGGATTTTTCAAGTTAATTATCAAAAGTGAATTTTCATGTCTGAAATTAGTTTCTGCATATTCGCTATGTTTCAAAACAGTTGTATTGCACACATTTTGACATCAAATTAAAACTTATTACACTACTTCTAAAGATCATTATAGTTATGATTTCTCACCTCTTCAGTTGTTTGCCAGTAATGCAGAAATCTTCCCATGAATAGCAAACGCACCAGTTTATATATGTTACTTTAAAGTGTGTAGATTACAAATCTTTAAAAAATTAGGGGGATACATTACTCAATTTTGAGCTATAAATGGTTTAACAAGGGCATGTTTTGCCCAAAGTTAAAACAGTAGTCTATGAGAACATTAAAATTTGCACCACATATGCATTACAGCGAAAAAACGATTTGATAGAATTTTTAAATATTCGGCGCAACAATCGCCATTACCTTAATATCATTCAACCAACTGTCTTCTGCCCCAGCAATGCCGATTTGTATGCAGGCAAAAAAATGAACAAATACTGTGGCTGGCAGTATGACTTTTAGCAGCCACAGTATGACTTTTAGCAGCCACAGTATTCCATTGTCCTTATTACGCACCTGAAATTAAGGTTTTCAGGATTTTTCAAGTTAATTATCAAAAGTGAATTTTCATGTCTGAAATTAGTTTCTGCATATTCGCTATGTTTCAAAACAGTTGTATTGCACACATTTTGACATCAAATTAAAACTTATTACACTACTTCTAAAGATCATTATAGTTATGATTTCTCACCTCTTCAGTTGTTTGCCAGTAATGCAGAAATCTTCCCATGAATAGCAAACGCACCAGTTTATATATGTTACTTTAAAGTGTGTAGATTACAAATCTTTAAAAAATTAGGGGGATACATTACTCAATTTTGAGCTATAAATGGTTTAACAAGGGCATGTTTTGCCCAAAGTTAAAACAGTAGTCTATGAGAACATTAAAATTTGCACCACATATGCATTACAGCGAAAAAACGATTTGATAGAATTTTTAAATATTCGGCGCAACAATCGCCATTACCTTAATATAATTTTCAACCAAGTTTTGTCTTCTGCCCCAGCATGGGATGATTTGTATGCAGCAAAAAATATGAAAAATGGTACTGTGGGCTGGCAGTATGACCTTTAGCAGCCACAGTATGACTTTTACAGCCCAAGTATTCCATTGTCCTTATTAAACTTATTATGCACCTGACATTACAAGCAAAGGAGAAATATCGCACACTATCAAAAAACATTTTATTTGGTAAAACCTTCGCTCAATTTCAAATAACATGTTCGGTCTAGGTCTTTGTCAGTGTGAATATCTGTGCGGAGCGGATTCTCCCTCTCTCTCTTATATAAGTGATTCCAAAGAAGGACCGCCATTTTGCAATCTTAAAATAGCATATTTTCATAAAAATATATCAAACAAAAGCTTATTTTTGTGTCGCCTGCCTTAAAGACACTATCAGTGATCCTGCCTGAAAGAGTCAAAATATTTTAAATTTGCAGGAATAGCTTAAATCCTCCATAAGTTATTTTTTCCAAGCGAAAAATTGATAGAAAAGGAAGAAAACAGTAGTGTCCAAAGATATGAATCTCCATTGAATTACGTGTTGTAGTAAGTGTTCATACGACAGTAATGACTAACAATATCAGATTTTGTCCTTATTGAAATAGTGATGTGAACTTAGAATGGTTAGTGAATGGATCACTTTTCTAACGGGAATTCCATGTCATTGAAAAATTCAACTCCCACATTGGTAGCTTTTTATTTCTAGCAATATTCACCACCAATTAATGGTGGTTGTTTATGTCCCATAATTGAAAAAAAAGTAAAATTTTAGTTAATATTTTGGTCTCGTATAAGTGAGGGTCATTGATCCGAGCGGAAAGAAATCTACCATCATTTTAACGGCACAGTTGCAGGTGAATAACACTATACATTTCTATGGCTATGTAGTCATACATGGTCTGATGAATATGAATGCACTTATAGAGAATAAACAATAGGAATTTTTGTTGGGTTGTCAGTTTGTATGGTGTCATAATTGCTTGAGGAAAGGGTCAAATTTTCTTCACTAGTGGATACCGGCTGTAGCAAGCCGTCAAATATTTCTTCGTTAGTGGATATTAGCATCACGCCGGCGTGCCAATACACGTAGATGCCGTTGTTGACGTTATCATGTCATAACCGTCATGCAAAAAACAGCAAACAACACCAATATAAATTTGCGTGTTTCGACACAAAACCATGCCCATTGAATATGAATGATGCATGCCACATGTATACCTGTTTGAAATATCAGCATCATTGTGTGGTGGTGGCAATCAGGAACAGGGTGTCGTGAAAGTGATGTCGATTTCTTTCGTTTCGGAAAATGACCTCACTATACGGACAAAATATTGCTCTAAACATCTTTTTTTCAATTATGGGACATAAACAACCAATTAATTGTGGTGAATATATGCTTAGATTAGAAATAATAAAGCTACAATGTGGGAGTTAAATTTTCATGGCATGAAATTCCTTTAAGAAAATTCTGTCCATGCATACTTTCTAAAAAGTGTAATAATAGACCATGGTTGTTATTTATGAAAATGGCACATTGACATGATCTTAGGGCAGATATAGCCGGTGGGTCCCACTTAAGTTACAGGGTCAAGGGGATCAATTCTCTACTATATAGTACCACAATGAGTTGAAAAAAGGGTTGAGAGTGACCTACAACATGAGCTTTAGCCTACAATGGAACAAAAATGAGCCTGATTAGTCAACAGTTTGTGTCCAAATTAGCCCAATGTTTCAGAATTTAATGGCCCTACATGTATGTGAAAGATTCAAGTGAGCCAATTGGCACCTGTAAATCTGTACAATAATTGCATATAACGGCCAACCTACCCAGAGGATGTCTGGAATGGACCCAAGTAAACATGACCGCTCCACTGTGATTCAGTTATAAGGATGTATGTAGGCTCACACTCAGCACGTAGAAGAAATCAGGAATCTTAAAAATTGCGGCAGTAAATAACACCAGGTAAAAGTCAAGATTTCACCAAGAGGTTCAACCTGCCCTGAAGTGGTAGGTAATAATAATAATTGTCAAAATGTGACTTGTTTCCAATTGTTTCAGAAGTATATTAAAATTAATGCGAAAATATGGGCATTGTTTCTTTTTTAAAACCCTGTAACAATTAAAAGATGCACATAGTGCCCCTTGTCTACTGTAATTTTAATTGTCATTAGTTTTGGCAACCCCAAAAAGTCATGAAGGACAAGAGGGTCACAACAATGAAGCCATATGACCGGATCAGTATATTTGAATGATCGCACATTAGTGCCCTACTCTACTGTAATTGGCCTAATAAACAAAATGGTGAATCACAAAGATTTAACACTGTGACCAATCGGAAGGTTGGTTAATATGAAATCACACAATCAATGTCAACTTTGAAATCACAATAGTCTCATAATGTTGACAACCCGATCACACTAACAATAAACTGCGCCTCGTTGTCCTACTTAAAAATAATGGCAACCCGTCGGATTAGGACACAATAATACATGGCAGAGGCTAAAAACAATACCTTATTCCTTTTAAAATAAAACCTAAATCCTTACCCAAATACTCTATGAAATACCAAAGTGCGAGTTGATCAGTCCATCTTGAAATTTCAAAGAGGGCGTGGTTCTCTACCGGCAACCCATCGCCTTAAGCGTAAAATCTTGCAACACACGCACCTATAACCAGGCGTGGTGTACTGCCGCTAGTTATATCGCGCAATACAAACACAAATAAAATTGAAGGATTCTCTCAAGTGGTTAAGAATAAACCTTGAAAATTCACCTACAATGACCAATTGTGAGGTCAAATTTGAAATCACACCAAACCATTGGTGGTCCCCTCAGAATACAAATATCACACTAAGTGGTGACCAATCAGAATACAAATTTTGAATCACACTACACAGTGGTTGACCAATAAGGAAACAAATTTGTCACCACAACCTTAAACAGTTGGGACCAAGCCAAATACAAATTGATATCACCTAAACAGTGAGTGACCAATCCAAATAAAAATTTGTCACCACATAACAGTGGTGACCACGCCAAATACAAACTTGATATCACACTAACAGTGGTGACCAATACGGTTGACCAATAAGATACAAATTTGTCACCACACTAACAGTGGGAACAATCCACAATACAAATTTGATATCACAAAAGGCATTTTTCCCGAGGAGCATTCAGCTTCCGAGGAAAAATACTGTCATATTTTAATTATTACAAAATAAAAATGTTATTATCTTATAAATTAACAACTATTCTCTAACGCACTTTCACCTTTATAAATCGGAAAAATCCGAAAACTGCTACTTCGCGCTACAGATTCGACAGATTGCGCGGGGCTGTGCAATAAGCTAGTTACGCACGGAGTAAATTTGCATGTAACGCGGAAGGGAGGCGCGCACGCAGAACGCGGAGGTCACTAATGTTACGCGGAAGTCCACTGTTCGAAAAGTAGAGACCGGGTCAGTGTTCGTGTTGTATTAGCAAAAAAAGGAAAAGTTTGATGGGTGGTCCACACACATCGGTATATTCATGCGGTTATGAAATAATTGATAATAAAGATCAACAAGGCGACCGCCCAATGAGTCTTTCGCTGTTTGCGCGGTAGGTACTTGGGAGAATACCTGGGGCAGGTGTTCATTTTTTGAGGATGACTATGATATCATATATACTATAAATTTGGAACGGAGTGGTTAGTAAAGGGGTTTATTCATTGAAATAACACACCCCTGTGGAAGAATCTAATAAAAAGTTTTTTTGGGGTGGTGGTGGAGAAGTGCACCCAACCCCCTGTGGTTAACCCCCTCAGTAAACCCCAAAAACCTTTACCCCGTATCCCCACTTGTTAACCCACACCACCCTCTGTAGCCCCCCACCCCGTCAAATTCTGAAACCTAACCCTATTCTGTAGGAAATCAAACACCAAGCCGCTTGGGATGGAGGAAAGTAATTTACCTCATACATAGTCATTGATCTAGGGTGGTATCTGATTGGTCCATTGTTATCTACGTTGGGGGAAAAAAATAAACAGATACCAGTCACCTTTTTCTCCCTTGCGGGAGTTTTGACAGCTTACTTTCTGCACAATCCTAGAAACCATATACACACGCATTTACGAAATGAACTTTTGAACTTGGAACCGGGGAATGAGGCAGGTGCTTGAAAACCAAACATGGCGGAAAGAAAAAGAAATCACGGCCAAGATGGCATTAGACTACAGTGCATTTGATATGTATGAGGTATAGTAAAAAAAATACAATTATGGTTTATTCTGGAAATAGTGCAAATACTGTGCATTACATCACAAACATTTCTCAGTTTCGCGTCGGGAGGTGCTCCCTGTCATTCAACACTGAGGGACCAGTATTTTGCACTAATTCCCCTCAACCATCTTTCTCACTGACTTCGCAGCGGAAAGATAACAAAGCATCAGTGCCTAGCAGATTGCTGGAGATTGTGGTCTATCAGATGAAGTTTTTCAATTACTGTTTTTCATTTTCTTTTTTTGTTGGGTGCCCAGGATAACTTTCTTTACTATTAGGCCCCCCCCCCCCCCCAACGTCGCTTCCATAGTTCCTTCCAATTTTCTTTATTATATCTATCGCTTTTTTGCATAGCCGTTACAGGGAGTGATATTTTCCACTGTCATAATTTCGTGCAATAACTTGTGCACTTCTTCCGATTCTTGAACGACCCACTTTCTCTGCTTGATGTTTTCTTCTATATTCGCATGAGTTAACATGCGGATATATTGTGCTGTGCTGTTTAGTTTCCTCCTCCTTATTCTTGTAAGACGCTTTGGTTTGTACCTTCTTTATGCCAAACGCTTTCTCCATATTTAGCCACCAAATAATCGGTCAGAGAAACCAATGGCCAAAAGCTACACCCAGGGGTTTGTACATAGTGGGACCTTTGACCTCTCGTAGGGGTCACGTGGTCCGATTAAAGGGGGACTCCGTCGGAACTCTTAAAAATGCAACTTTTGCCACAGAAATAACATGCTATAACCATCAAATTGTGGTTTGTCAGAAGAAACCACTGACCCAAGACCTTCTATGGTGTACCAGATTGAGGCCCAAAGGTCCACGTGGGGCAGATTTAAAGGAGAGCATTCGTCGGAAAATGGATCTATTCTACAAACAACCCCTAAATGGGGACATGGGCTCTGTCATGTGACTCGAATTAGTCGGTGTCTAAGGCTGTACACCGATTTTGATCAAAGGATCAATTAAGGGTCACTTCCGGTCTTAATGTGAACAATCTTCAAAAATTCATATGATGTCCTTTGCAAGGTAGGCATGGTCACGTGACTCATGCCATATGAAACAGCTTGAGACCTTCACAAACATTGTGCTCAACCTGGGGGTCAAAGGTCATAAGGGGTGAACTTCGGTCTTAATGTGACAAAAAATAAAACAAAAATCATATTTGCTTATTTATGATTGCATGTCACGCAAACTCATGATATGAAGCAGCTTGACACCCTCCACCAAAGTTGTTGTCTAAACATGGGGGTCAAAGGTCATTAAAGGGGAAACTTCCGGTCTTAATGGAAAAATCTTCAAAAAAAATTATAAGCTGCGATACCCAATCTTTGCATGGTCACGTGGACTTTATGATAGATACAGCTTAGACCGCTCACAAAACTTGTGCGTCGGCATGGGGGTTTTCAAGGGCGTTATTAGGGGACATTTACATGCCAAATGCGAAATAACCGTGTTTGCAAACACAACTGTGGAGTATAGTCTTCGCTTTCTTGGGTGGTCATCTTCTTCCATTCAAAATCATCACCAATATCGCATCTGGAAACTGTTACACCGGCATCTGGAAACGGATGATTATCTGCTGTCTTGAGATCTGATGTCGATGCACATGAAGTGAACTTGATGGAGATTGAATTTATCTGCATTCTGCCGACGTTTTTAACACTTTATTTTTAAAAGATGAAACTCTTGCAGTTTTTGCACCCACATATTTTAGTGTTATATTCAAGTCCTGCATCAGTAGGACTTTTCCTATATGGACCCGTTCTATGAACCCACTCATAGCCCTGTAGTGCTTAAGGTGAACAGATTGGTTGTGGCCAAGATGTCTGCATACCCAGTCAAGTTCAGTTCCATTTAAATTTGGTAATGGTGTATGGTGCCATGGACTTCTAATGTTCTAACTGATGTTAGAACCCTTTGAGCTAGATAACCCAGTTGAAGTTAATACATATTAAAGTGTTTCAATCTATTTAGCTAGCGTAAATAAGTATGGTGACTGAACAGAGTGAGATTACAATTTATTTCATATTCTGGTCATTGTTACAAAGGGTAACAATGAAAGAACTTAGAACTTTAAGATGGGGAATCGGACCCCTAAAATCAGATCTCAAATTCCAAATCACTAACTAAAATAATTCAAGGATATCAAGCAAATGTTGTTTTCATGGTTACATGGGCTACCGCTGGTGGAAACAGAGCTAGTTACAAGAGATATTAAAGTTATGTTTAAACATCATAAATTGTTGCCAAAAAACAGGCCAACAATGCAATGTGAAATCATGCATGTCTCATAGCACGCTGGACAATGATTAATTACTCTGACTATAGTAGATTTCAATATGAAGTGAGAATCGTGCATCATGGACAGGTATAAGACATTGATTATGGGGTTCAATCCTCGGCACAGGCAGAGGATAGGCCTTTGTTGCCATTTTACAAAACATATTGGTCCATGGTTACAAAGTCCCTGTACAGAATCAGATACTGGAAACTGGTGCAGTCAGTTATACAATGGTCTGTTAATGAGAGGACTTATGCCATTATGTTGGCCGGGGATGTCAAATCTGCTTGCGTTAACTCTTAATGGCAAAGGGGGTTGGCCCATGTTGATGTGTGCATCGATATAGAAATATTTCTCCAATGCTGTGATTAGGAATGATGTTTGCAGTATCAAAGGGAAAGATTATGTTCAAAATCAAAATAACAACTTTTAATATTTATGCATGGGGAGACAGGGATTCAGACAGGAGCTATCCGCGAAGTACAACATTGCAAGAAAAACAATGGATAGACATTGCAGATCTGCCACAGGGAACGATCTAGAGATCAATTGCTGTGTGGAACACAGAAGGAAGATTTTGGCCCTACTTTGTTGGGAGCTTCTATTATGGGAGGAAAGGAATGTCAGCACTATTTGACATGTATAAACCCCAACGTGACTATGGATCTTGTTCTAGCTAGAACACATCTCCTTATCTGCATCTCTTATGTCACATGGTGGTAAGATTTATTTACAGAGTTGTTAGAGGGTAATGCACCCTGCCAAAGGCACGGAAGGAGGACACTGTCAATGGCAGGGAGTTTGCTTCATGGCTCAAGATTGACACTGAAAAGTAAAACTTCCAACCGCCTCAGTGGGAAAACACGACAAGGCAGAAGCAGCAGTGAACGCACCAGGAAGTTCATGTTCCATATCGGCAAGGATTTGGTATTGTGTCTGTAAAGTGTTTATGGAGCGTGTTATCCCGTTTGTTCATTTCACATACAGCCATGAAGATTGTGATGTTGAGTGGACATGGCAGGTGGATTTTGAAACCTGAAGATGGTCCTGCTTTTATAAGGGTCAGCACCAGTATTCAACTTGGAAGCAGTAAGTAATTGTCTTTTCAATGTTCATGAGTTTAACATACCAAAATAATCTGATGATGGTCCATCTCCAAACATTCTAATCCCCCATTAAACAGGAGAAAAAAGGAAGAAGGACATTTGGTACTAATCCCAAGGCAAATTTTTTAAACGTTCCCAACTAAATCATTTTTTTTTGCCCCTTTGATGAGGCGAGACATCTGGTCCAGAGCTCCTGGCGTCGCCAACAGACTGAGCAAAGACAGGAGGAAACCTGGGTCGCATGTCATGAATTGGTCTCAAAAGTGTAGTGTTTACATACTGAACAGGGGAAGGAAAAAAACTCCCAACAATTCTCTTCAATTGACACAGTTTTTATTTGTTCATTTACGCCCATAAAAAGTATATATTTTGGAAAGCTAATATTACAAGGATGGTTATATATCAGGAAATGACTTTCATTTACAGGGCGTGTATTGGATAAATTATATATGGTTGGATGGGACGTAGAAGAAATTTCATTTTTTTAAGCATTTATTTGTACCCTGGTATTGGGTACAAAGTAAATGCTCATGTGTTTTAAAATATAAATTTAAAACTTATTAAGGTTTATGATATAATGGCCTTTCAAAATACTATTAAACTGGTTCCCATAGGTACAAGTAAAAAAATAAAGGAGGTGATCAAATCCAGGTCTTTTATTAATTGGCATATAAAATATGAATCAAATGCTGTTTTATGATACAACAATCATTATTTCATCATCAGCGCTCCATCGGTCGCGGGGGACGACACCTAGGGACTTCATGCACGACTTTCTCCAATGTTGTTCTGTTCTGTGTCAATCACTTAGGTGAAGCTAAGGTTCCCTTCTGGCAAGGGTATATCTTGGATCCATCGAGTTCGCTGCCTACCCCTTCTTCTCCTTCTTCTGTGTTGCAAGCATTAAATCCTTCCAATCCCACCGTTAGTCCTCATCACATGACCAAAATAAGATAGTTCTGCTTCATGACCATTGCACACAAGGTGAAATGGGTGGGTGGTTTGATCAACTTGATCACTTCTTCATTACGGAGGGCTATTTTGCGTTGTACATGGAAGGAAGGAGTCTTTCTCCGAACCAAAAGTTCAAAGGCATTCAACCTGACCTGTCATTCAGCTTCAGGGTCCAACGTTCTGCCTCCATAAAGCACAGTCGGGAAGACTAGCTGTTCACTAACATGACCTTGATGTGCGGGAGTTCATGATTTTTCATAATTGCAGATAGCTTGTTCATAGCCAGCTCTGCCAAGTGATAGCCGTCTTCGTATTTCCAGTTCACATCCACCTTCCTTATGAATTCTTGAACCCAGGAAAATGAAGCTATCACCACTTAATGTTTTCTCCCTCTAAGGTGAAGGTTTCCAAAACTGTGTTGGACATGATCTTTGTCTCTTCAAGTTCCGTACAGTACATGGTTGCCACTCTCCTGATTTGACTTGGGCCAGAAGCTGTTTGAGATTTTCTACTGATTATGATAAATTAAGCAAAAGCAAGAGTGCATGCTTGGGAATGGTATAAATATGATCATGGTTTATATACAGGGTGATCACTGATCAAAATGTTCTGGCACTAAATTCTAATTCATCTATTCTGATCAGGAATCTAATTAAATTCAAATCAAGAGTATAGGTGGTATATACCAAACAAGTATTATTTACCAATACAAAATATAAAGAGTATTCCAACACTTACTCATGCTCTATGATAATATTGGTGTTTCTAACAGAGTAAATCAGAGGAAATGAGCGGAAATTTGTTAACATTTTAAATGTTATAAATTTTAATGCAATTAAGATATTAAAACAGATTGTAAACTGTGTCATAATTTTGATATGAATATATGCATCTGTATAATACTAATGTGTGTGCAATTTGAGGCCAATAGGAGTTACAATTTTGTAGTTATGCAGTTGTGAAGATGGTCCATTTTTTCACTTTTGTTGTAAAGTCTTTGTAGCCACCCTACGCTGTCGCCACCCTCCGACGTTCTCCCTGCAACATACCCTCAACATTTTTGCTCAACTTTTTATTAGTTATCCAATTGACTGGGACTTTTTTTATTGAAAACATAATTAGCCACAAGATGGTGCAAAACTTCTTTGTAATGTGTTCAGTACTTTCAGAGAAAATTAAAAATGCCTCACGAAAAAATAAAATTTTTAACTGACTATCCTATATGATGGAGCTATTTATGACATGCCACCCTGTCCCAAAACACAAAAACCCTGTACACACTTTTTTCCCAGGCCAATTTTTTTAAATTTATATTGAGACAGACCACAAAAGAAACTGTTCCCTAACAAATATGTTTTTTTTGACCCTGTATGCCCACTATTATAAATTCTTCAAAATGGAAACAACAATTATACCTCTCCATTCACCGACTAGAAAAATGTTTTGCCATGTGATATGTCCTCGTCTCCATCATCTCCTGAGTTTCCAGCAGATACTGTTTCGACATCTGACAGTTCTCCCATCAAGCCCTTGTCCAAGTCACCTTATACGTTCTGTTTATGTATAGCTTTTCAACCTAAAAAATTTGTGATATTACATGCCGTGCTTCAAGAAAGAAAAATATGTTTGTTTATTGCCATATGAAATATTTTGCAATTTATATGCCGTCATTCCCGTTCTAGCATTTATTATGTATACACCAACATTTTGTTTCAATTAATTAAACAAAAACGTTGTTCCAATACTCAATTGATGTATAGGTGTGAACAGAACCTACATGGGAAAATTAGACTATTCAATGAGGCCAAATTAAAAAATTAGGTTTGTCTCAAAGCTCCTCTGATGTTGAAAAGCCTAATGCGGAATTCGGTTTTATTTTATTTCTTTTTTTAAAGAATTTTTTATCTGATGTACAATGTAAAACGCCAAGTGTTTGTGAGCCAATACAATTTACTTTGCGATTGGAGATGGGTCATACGTGGCCTGCAGAGAGTAATTTGTTGTGACTGGAAAAGTGAAATCAAAATAGGAATTTTTACATCTATTTCTTTGAAAAACAAACAATTTATCAGTTTCAAGATTAACGCGCATGATTTTACGAACGCGTGCGGAGCTTGAGACAAACATATTTTAATTGGGCCTGATCCCGCCTTGAAATAATGATTTTAAATGTTTTCAGGCAAGGTTCGGTATTCACTAAAGCAGAAAAGCAAATAAACATTGTGTGTGCTAGGCTACGCATCAATCCTTGCATATGGTTGCATGGTCTGATCTGCGTCCTAAAAGGTCCCCCACACTAAAAACTGAAAAATACACCAAAAGAAGTTGACCACGATAAATATTATGCTTCATAACATCTGACCAGACACATCCTATATACTATATTATCATAAAACGGAATTCACAGGACAGTTTATCCACACATAATTGACAATTAAGTGGAACCTCATTAACACAAACTCTGCATTAAACAATATTTGTAACACAAGTGTGATTTAAAGGCCCCAATCATTACTTTTTGTGTAAATGAATGGATTACACAAATTCCTGTTAACACAAACTAAAATTGCAGACCCCACTTGATTGTTATTATCAAGGTTCCAATGTAGCATTTTCACTTGTGTCGGGACTTATTTTAGTATAGCAATGGCTCGGAACTTGCCATACATGCAGACATTCCTCTTGATAATGCCTCCCATCTTCTAAGCCTGGAGGTATTGTTTCAAACTCATACGTACTATTGCAGATGGCAAAAGACTGGTAGAGGACTGCGAAATTCAATTAACCCAAGTCATGTCATCTTACAAGCATGGAAAATAATGTAAATCGTGAGTCTACTGAAGCCTGTGAATCTAAAGCTAGAAAACTGATAAATGCCTTCAAGAGAAATTTCCAGAGCAAACATCATTTCAAGTGTTCTAGCACGACTAATCGTATCAACAGAAAGAGTACTCTCAACTTTGCCATATGCGAGCTGAATGCTTCTCTTGAACGAACGGTCATGCAAGTAACGGCGTTTTGTTTGCAAACCATATCCATCATTTGTAACGGCGTAGGACAGATTAAGGACATGAACTGTTTTGGACAATGTTCACTTGAATAATCGAGGTCTCGGTAGACTTGTTTTAATTTGAGAAATATAATGATCAACTTCACACCCTACTCGGGACTCACATCAACTCAAAACATAGGAAACCATGCTATAAAAACCAGGTATAAATGAGTGACAACAGGTCAAATTTCTTCCAGGTGTGATTAAAAGGGACACTCAGGTCAAATTTCTTCCATCCAGACATTCGTATAAATCTTATCAATGACTCTAAATCAATTAAGAATGTAATTGCCTTATTAAGTCTTTTGTATATGTTGATGATTTCTATGTACACTGTTATAATTTTCTGAACTTTGAAATGTTTACATGTATATATTATCATCTGTTATATTGTTGGTCCCCCGCAACTTTTGTTGGCGAAGGGGGAAGTAGAAATGGGTAGCCGTCGGTGTGTGTGTGCGTCCCGAGCGATATCTTTGGAACTAAGCAAGTGTGCAAGTCATCTTCGCAACATAGATGTATCTCAAGTAGGCGGTGGGTGGGATAACAAAGTGGGTCATCTGACATGGGTCAAAGGTCAAATGTTGGTCAAAAATAGGGTCAAATAGGGACAAAAAATAGGGCTAAATCGATATAATAAACGTTGTCAACACGATTATCTTTGATTGGAGGGCAAGTATGGGCGTCGTCTTAGCACCATAGAGTCACTCAAGTCAGTGAGGATGAGTTCGGAGGAGGGTCATGTGGCATTGGTCAAAGGTCAAATGGGGTCAAAATACGCAAAAAAGCTTAAACCTTAGCTGTGTGGATCGGAGATGAAACTTGGGGGGGTGGGTCAACACAGTGCCGAAAATTTTGAAGGTCATTCAAGGTCATGCGAGGTTCATCCAAGGTCAAATCACTTACCTTGTGGTAGGAGGAGAAAATTTGGTGGGTGTGGTCAAATCAGTGCCAAAAATTTGAAGTCATGTAAAGGTCATCCGAGGCTTACCAGAGGTCAAATCACTTAACCATGTGTAGGAGGATGAAATTGGTGGGTGTGGTCAACATCAGTGCCAAAAATTTTGAAGGTCATTTACAAGGCATCCAGGGGTCAATCACGGTCAAATCACTAAACGTGTGGTAGGAGGATGAAATGGTGGTGTGGGTAACATTCAGTACCAAAAAGATTGAAGGTATTAAGGGTCATCCGGGGTCATTCAAGGTCAAATCACAAAACGGGTAGGAGGATGAAAATTGGAGGGTGTGGTCAACATTCAGTGCCAAGAATTTTGAAGGTCATTTCAAGGTCATCCGAGGTCATCCAAGGTCAAATCACTAACATGTGGTAGGAGGATTAAAATTGGTGGGTGTGGTCAAAATCAGTGCCAACACTTTTGAAGGTAGTTTCAAGGTCATTCCGAGGTCATCCGACTCAAATCACTAAACATGTGGTAGGAGATGAAACTTGGTGGGTGTGGTCAACATCAGTGTTGAAAATTTGGAAGGTCATTTCAAGGTCATGTGGGGCAGCCAAGGTAAAATCATTTAACATATGGTAGGAGGATGGAAAACTAGGTGGGTGTGGTCAACAACAGTTTTGCCCAAAAAAATTTGGTGTCCTTCAAGGTCAAATCTTGGGCACATGGTTGTATGGTCATGAAACCCCCCCCCCACCCCCCCCCCCCCCCATAGTGAATGTGGTCAACATACAATGCAAAATTTTTGAAGGTCATGTGGTGGTCATTCACGGTCAAATAACTAAACATGTGGTAGGTGATGAAATCTTGGTGGGTGTGGTCAACAGTTCAGTGCCAAAAACTTTAAAGGTCTGTCAATGGAAGAACCACAGTGTTCAAGAACCACTTATTTCTATAACAATCTTCCCTGAGATCTTAAAATTGTTGCTTCTTGTTCTTGAGCTACTGCACTGGGCGGGGGACCTGTGTGGTTCGAGAACCGCCTTGTTTAAATGTAAACTCCGAGCTTCCATGGGAGAAGTACATTTTGTATTGAAGGAAATACCTGCTATAAAAAATAATGAATAAATAAATAAATAAACATCACACGAGAAGACCGACAAATCAAGACACTAATTTGGTATTACTTGGCTGGCAATCAGAGGTAGTCAATAATTTCATGTATCTTCTGACAAAATCAAAAGGTGAAGCTGTGTCTCATGGGGACCACAAAGGGGTTATGCCCAAAGGTGCTTCTCTGGAAATTTTATGAATTCAAAATTTCTGGCATAATAACAAAAAATCTGGAAAATGTAAAAATAAAATCGGAGATAAAACTGTTAATAAAATAGGTGCAAGTGAATTAAAAACCACGTTTTAAGTACATTTTTAGAAAAGGGGTGTGGACCCTAAAAATCTCAAAACAATTATGTGCCCCGAGCTTCTCTGGAGCTTATGCTAAAATTGGAATTGCCTGTCAGTTCAAATTTTGGATTCTCTGGAAATATATGCATTATAGCCGAATAAAAACGATTGATAGATTTTTTAAATATCGTGCGCAACAATTCGCCATTACCTTAAATCATTCAACCAACTGTCTTCTGCCCCAGCAATGCCGATTTGTATGCAGGCAAAAAAATGAACAAATACTGTGGCTGGCAGTATGACTTTTAGCAGCCACAGTATGACTTTTAGCAGCCACAGTATTCCATTGTCCTTATTATGCACCTGAAATTAAAGGAGAAATATCGCACACTATCAAAACATTTGGTATTTGGAAAACCTTCAGCTTCATTTAAAATAACATGTTTCGGTCATAGGTCTTTGTCAAGTGTGAAGAGCTGGGCGGAGCGGATTCTCTCTCTCATATAAGTGATTCAAAAGAATGGACCCGCCATTTTGCATCTTAAAAGAGCATATTTTTTTATACAAATATAATCAAACAAAAGCTTTTATTTTTGTATCGCCTGCCTTAAAGACACTATCAGTGATCCCGCCGAAAAGGTAAAATTTGCGGAATAGCTTAAAAGTTGAAGAATAAGTCTGTAGACTCCTCCATAATAATGTTTCCAAGCGAAAAAATAAATAAAATTTTTCATGCATCATATCACTTTGAATACAAGTGGCCCCCCCCCCGGGGTTGTGTAGCGTGATACTTTCCCTTCACCAGCTTGAAAAGAAGCTTCCTTGGCTTCAACTCTTGCAGACCTATTGCAAAGGCCAATTACTGTGAGGGTAAAGGCAAATCAAGGGAAATTAATGAGCAGTGGTATCGCCGTTTTCTTTCTGTTCTTTCTCCATTAGGAGATGTGCAAACTTGACAGTTATTGCAAATCTTTCTAACGACAACGCACACTATTATCTTCGAACTTATTCAAAATTATATTCTTTATTTTTGGTGATATTTTGGATTCATTTTCGGCTTTCAATGTAAATGTGAAGTGCTTACACTCACATTTAGCAGACTTATTGATGGCGCACGCGCAGACAGGATCTCATGTTATCTCGAACGTATTACAAGATCAAATTTAATGTTAACTCTATATTTGTCTCAGCATGTCAGTCCATTTTCCATTTTAACCAACTGGTGTTAACTGGTTTAAAGGGTTCTAGACCAACTCATAATGTGCTTTTAGCTATTTAAAACTGGGTTTATAACATTAATCATAGTAGACCTAAGAATGGAAGGAAGCAGAGTTATAGCCAGGTCAGATTGAATGCCGGGTTAAAATAAGAGTAGTGAGTACCAGTAGTTGGAAATACCCTTTGTTTTAAGCTAATATTGTGATTTCCTGTACTTTATTTGAGATTTTGTGCCGGTCGGTAGAGCAAATTTTAAGCTTACTACCGGTCAGATTGAGTCTGTGCCGGCTACCCCGACCGGCGACACTGGAAGGAAGAATGGGACAATCATTCCAAAAAGATTTTTTTTTCATTGTTATATTGTGCAATGTGGGGAAATCGTATCAGTTCATCGTTACCTGGGATTTGAACATTTAACTGCATAACATATGGGTGTGTGCATTTTGCTCTATAAATTAGGTATTTGGAAAGACACAATTGTATGAAGACCCATGCTACGGGTAAATATAGGACTCTGTAGGAATAATTTAAATGGTCAACATTTAGTGGAAGAAAGAAATCATAATAATGAGGGTTACTTTTCCCGGTTTCATCAAGGTACTGGGCTTACACACAAACTCATAGGGGTTCGACGGTATAATGATGTAATTGATCTTGTGCCTTCTACGCTCAGCTACCATGGGCCTCTTGTTTTTTGCTTTTGTTTGGGGTGATGAATGAAAGTTGCAGCTCTCTGTTTCTTCAGATCTTGAAACTTCACATTTTCTACTGCTGATCTAAATGTTGCCGTGAAGTCACAAAAAGCACTGAATGGTATGCATGCCCTTTGGAGAATTTTGAAGAGAGCCATTGCATCTTCAAGCCCATCATGGATGGAATAATCATGCCAATAAACGCTTGTAAAGTGAAGATTGGCTTGTAAGGAGTTGGCCCCTGAAAGTCTTTTGAAAGATGGCAATGTGTCCATGAATTCTGCGATGTGTTCCTCCAGATCGCCAAACATGTAACATCTATTCTAGTGTAAAAAGCACCAAAGTGGAACCTTTTCAACTGAGTAAGGCGCACAGTTATACACAAGGGTGGTTTT